>JAMPIV010017023.1:0-142826 GCA_024509875.1 Oreohelix idahoensis
CCCCCCCCACAACCCCCCACCCCCCCCACCCCCCCCCCCCCACCACTCCCCCCCCCCCCCCCACCCCCCCCCCCCCCACACCCCCACATCCCACCCCCATCCCCCCACCATCACCCACCCCCTCCCCCAAACCCACCCCACTCCTCAACCACCCACCCCTCCCCCAGTCACTCCACCGACCCCTCCCACCAACCACCACCCCCTGCACACCCCTCCACAACAAAACCAACCCCCTACCACCAACAACCTCAACCCCCCCCACCCCCCACCAACCCCCCCCCTCCCCCACACGGTATCCACCCAACCTGACCCGTGACTCACTGTCCCGTGCCCACCATCTACCATCCCCTCCCCTGCCACCACATCCCCTCCCCACCCCCAACCCCCCCCCCCACGTGTGACCCCGTCCCCCCCACCCCCAATGTGGCAGTGATCTCCCCCCCCCCCCCAGGCCTCGCCCCACTCCCCCCCACACCCCCCCGCCACCCCCTCCTCGGGGTCCCCCACAACGCCCCCCCCGCCCCCTAACCCCCCATAACTGCCCCCTACACCCCCACACTCATTACTCCCCCACCCCCACTCCACACACCCCCCCCCCCCCCCCCCTCCCTCCCACCCACCCCCCCCCCCACCACCCCCACCCCAACCTCCCCCACCCCCCCACCCCCCTCCCCCCCCCCCCAGAGGCCCCCCACCCCCATCCCACCCCCCGCCCCATCCCCACACCTCTACCCCCCCCCCCCCTTCCCCCCCCCCCCCCACCCCCCCACCCCCCCCCACCACCCCCCCCCCCCCCCCCTCCCCCCCCCCCCCCCCCCCCCCCCCACCCCCCCCCACCCCCCCCACCCCCACCCCCCCCCACCCCCCCCCCCCCCCCCCACCCCCCCCCACCCCCCCCCCACCCCCCCCCCACCACCCCCCCCCCACCCCCCCCCCCCCCCCTACCCCACTCACCCCAATCCCCCCCCACCCCCCCCCCACTGGAGCTCTGCTCCACCCCCACCCCCCCCCCTATTGTATCGTAGAACGGGAAACCCGGACACGGGGAATAACCAGCTCCTAGTTCCGACGCAGTACCGAAGCCAGATCTTAGAGATGGGGCACTCTCTTCCCTTTAGCGGACATATGGGACAAAACGCCACTATTCAGCGAATAAAAAACCCACTATTGGTGGCCAGGAATGAACTCTGACATTGTCAGGTACGTGAAATCCTGCGCCCAGTGCCAACGGGTAGCACCCAAGCACTTGACACCCCAGTACCTATGGGGCAAATGCCAATAGTAGGGACTCCATTTGAACGGGTTGCTGTCGACATTATTGGTCCTCTGGAAAAGACCAAAAGAAGGAACAGGTTCATCCTGACCTTAGTTGACACTTGCACTATGTGGGCCGAAGCTGTACCGCTAACATGCATAGATTCCAAGCATGTTGCAGAAGCCCTCGTGCAAATTTTTACACGGTTGGGATTCCCTCAACAAGTTTTGACGGACAATGGATCCCAATTCCGTAGCCTGTTAATGGAGGAGATCTTTAAGATCTCGAGGGCCAAACATATCCACACAAGTCCCTACCATCCGGCCGGAAATGGGCTCGTGGAACGGTTTAATGGCAGCCTCACCACCATGTTACGTAAGCTGGGTCAGGAGAAACCGGAAGACTGGGACCTATATATATCGGCTGCCTTATTCGCCTACCGAGAGGTTCCCCAAGCGTCTACGGGATTCCCGCCTGCTACACTTTTATTTGGCAGACCTATAAAGGGGCCATTAGAAGCCTTACTTCGGTCCCTGACAGACCAAAAGGCTGACGAGACAGTCGTCTCTGCAAGCAAGTATGTATCTGAGCTCAAGGAAAGGCTAAAGCTAGGATGGGATCTAGCTACAACCAACCTTACGAAAGCCCGCGCTAAACACGCTAAAAGATACAACAAAGCTGCAAAAGAGAGAGAACTCCAACCAGGGGAGAAAGTTTTGTTGCTACTCCCAACCGGAAGCAATAAACTTCGCATCGGATGGCAAGGGCCGTTTACCGTCCTTAAAAAGATCTCACGTACCAATTACAAGATCTCCATCAAAGGAAAGGAGAAGGTCTTCCACATAAATCTGCTAAAGAAATATTTGGAAAGACCGGTGCCATCCTCCGAGCATCTCCTGGCTGTCGCCATAGCAACGGAAGACGAGGAAGATGATGATGGTTGCATGGAGTATCCACTGCAACCCACAGAATCCTTTAAAGATGTCAAGTTCGGCGACAATCTCTCACCTGAACAACAAACAGAAACCAGGGCTCTACTAAAACAGTACAGTGCAGTCTTAACGGATGTACCTGGTCGAACAAATCTCATTGAATTTGATATGAAGTTAACAAACGAGACCCCTGTTCAAACCAGAGTTTACCCCATCCCATACGCTAAAGCGGATGCACTTCGCGGAGAAATAGACAAGCTGCATCAGGCAGGAATGATCAGTGAGTCTACATCTCCTTACAGCTCGAGTGTAGTGCTGTTGCAGAAGCCCAATAAGGAAGTTCGGCTGTGTATTGATTACAGGTTGCTAAACGCTGTAACGGAATTCCAGCCCGAACCTCTCCAAACTGTTTCTGAGTTGTTCACCAAGCTCAGCAAAGCAAAGATCTTCTCCAAGATTGACCTCAGTAAAGGTTATTATCAAATACCAGTCAAGGAGGAAATTAAACCTTTGTTAGCTTTCAGCACTAGCGAAGGACATTACACATTTAATGTGATGCCGTTCGGTTTGCATAACGCACCAGGAGTGTTCACCAGGATGATGAGGAAGCTTCTAGAGCCTTTGCAAAGTCCCCATATCCATAATTTCATGGATGACATATTAATTGCATCGGAAACCTATGAAGAACATATTGCTACGGTTGCTATGCTCCTCAGGAGACTACAGGAAACGGGTCTCACAGCCAGACCTAGCAAATGTCTCATCGGGTTTGAACAGTTAGACTTCCTGGGGCATACTATTTCTCACGGATGCAGTTGGCCTATTAAGAAGAACGTGGAGAAAATTGTGGCAGCAAAAAGACCCCGAACGAAGAAAGAAGTACGTTCCTTCATATCGCTATGTGCATACTATCAGAAATACATCCAGAACTTCAACGGACTGACAGCACCTCTGACTGACCTCACCAAGAAAGGTTGTCCTGATAAGGTCATATGGGATCAAAAGTGCGAACACGCGTATAGCACTTTGAAAGGACAGTTGTCGGCATACCCCATCCTAAGGTTACCTGACCTTAAGAAACCTTTCATACTGAGAGTTGACGCGTCAGGTCAGGGCATCGGATCAACATTGCTGCAAGCCGATGACAGTGACCTGAACATGCTATTTCCAGTTGCCTATGGCAGTCGGAAACTGAATAAAGCGGAACGCAACTACAGTGTCGTTGAAAGAGAATGTCTCGCTCTGATTCATGGCATCAGACGCCATCATGAGTTTCTGTATGGTACTTCTTTCACGGTGCAAACAGACCATGCTCCACTAGCTTTCCTGGGTGCCAAGAAGGAATTCAACGCAAGGATAATGCGTTGGGCCTTGCTATTGAGTGTTTACTCCTTCAAAGTGGAATATATTCCAGGAAAACAGAATGTCGGAGCTGACTTCTTGAGTAGAAACTGGACCACGGAGGAAGAGGAGAAAATCGACGATGCCAATCACCCTAAAACTACCGATCAGGGCAGCTTCATTGTCATAAATTAAACATGAAAACGAGTTTCCATGTCTCAAAAGTGGGGACGATTGTGACGTACGTCTAAGTATGACAAATGAATTTCCCTGACTCGATGGATGATAACAGAATATTGGCCTCTCATAACTTTAGAACCCCTGATCATCTGTTGTAACTTTTACCGGCATGCAGCGGTACCATCAAAGAACAGGCTGATCTTCAGAATTCAACGTGGAGCGGCCGCGATCTAAAGAATCAGGGACTTGCAGCTCACAGAGTTAGCTTCTCGGGAAATTTTCGCACTCTTATGCGAGCAGCCTGAGACGGAAGAAAATCGGTAGACCGGGGAAAACGTAGGAATTGCAGCGATTAACACAACGGCGAGGTATCTCGAATTTTGCTCAAGATCAAGAAAGGTGCGAAAATTTAACACGCCCCATTCAAGTTACATTCGAGAAGTATAAATAGAGAACTCCGATAAACTGCATTTTATCGTTCGCTCTGACAGAATCCTAGTTGCACTAGCATAGTCGGATCCCTGCTGGATTTCATCTACCTTCGTGACTATTGGAGTGTATTCTTTCTGTGCAGACGGTAATTTATACATTAGCTTCGAGTGATCATTGGTCGAGTTATTTCTATTGATTTCAATGGATTGTGGTGTAAATTTAACCTTATTAAATAAACCCATTTTCAAAGTTCTAGTGCAAACTAATGTTACAGCTAAAAGTATTTCCTAATACAATTGACGCGTAAATTTATTTTGCAGACGTTAAAGAGAATTATAACTTTAATACAGTTTAGTTCTGTATAGATAGATGTGCTTTTAATTATTTTTAACTCACGGGAAGTTTTCCTGATTTGTTAATTGACGACGCTAATAAGTAAATAGGCTAACTGTAATTTATCGCGTCAGATTATAATATGATTTGTAATGCATTTCTTGTTTTGATTATCTTTCATTCAGAACGATCATTCAACCTGCATCCCAGCAATTATTAACTATATACAGAGTTCTGCCAAACTCAATTTGATAACTCCAGTAACATATGAACTTTTTTTTAAAGCTAAACTTGTGGCGACCTGTAATGGGCCCCGCTCCTCTGAACGTAACTGAGAAAAAAAGCCATTCAAGAAACACTTTAAAAATACTAGTTCATATAGAGTCCTTAAAGGAAACTGGAAGCAGAACATATTTTATTCACTGCCCCTATTTGTGAAGAAAAAGCATCGATACCTGAACACTGTCTGTCACGCATATTCAGTGGAATTTAACCCCCCCCCCCCCCCCCCCCCCCCCCCCCCCCCCCCCCCCCCCCGAAGAAGAACTTACCTCAGTGTTTTCTTAACTTGTGACATTACGGAAAAAGGAAGTTATCTCCGCCAGCTGTGCCAATTTTAGGAACCACACCATACCTCACGCTTAGCCAAGTGCCTGTGCCTTTCTTTAGGAACTTTATCTAATAAACAAACAGTACCGTTAAACTTCAACGTCCAGCGATTTCGGGACACTTTGTTAACTTAAACAACCCGCAAAATCTGGGGCTGTACACGGAAGAAATTACTTTTACCTAAGCCAAGGTTTAGTGCTGTTTTTTTTGTGATGTATTTCCTATGAAGTGCCAGAATTCACCTTTCGGTAAGTCTGCGTGTGTGTTTGTTGGGATGGCCAGCCCTAGTGTGTTTTTTTTGAATGAAAGGAGATTTATCTTTTCTTTACCCTTTTAATTAGTTCGACCTTATACTAAGGTGCATTATATTCCTTGTACGGGATCTCTCCTAGTGGGATTGGGTAACTGTGTTCATTCCCCCTCCCGTAAAATTTGTTGATTTAAAGGGAGACAATTGAGAACCCTAGCTTTCCTCTACCCCCCCCCCCCCCCCTTTTCTGTAACCCCTTGCCTCAGAGTAATAAATTTACCAGTGGGTTAAATTGCCTATCTCTGATCACCCCCCCCCCCCCCCCCCCCCCCCCCCCCCCCCCCCCCCCCCCCCCCCCCCCCCCCCTTTTCTTGTCTTTGGGACCGGGTTTTGTCTGTTAGTAGATATAAACGGGAAACGGTGGATGGGATATTTCTCCTCAAAAGCCCCTCTTCCCTAGTTATATTTGTATTCTGTAACTTTTTGATTTTTGACTGTAAATGTACAATTATGTGTGAGTCCTTTATGATAATAAAGGTATGAATATTTATTTGTGTTGGTTGTCGGTTGGCCTAAAACTCCAAACATTTCCATCTGTGTAGTTTGTATTCATGTACGTTGAGCGACAGAATCACCAAATCGGTGAGCGCGCCTGAGCGACTGGAACTGACACAATTGTTTGTGCAGAAGAGAGATAGGAGTAGTCTGTGAGAAAACAGATATTGTCGTAATAAGAGACTGTCCTTGCTCCTTCCCAGCGCTTGTGAATCTACTACCTCATTCACCTAAATCCTTATTCTCACAGAGCCTTCAATATCACTTTACACTCTAAAGGGACCAATATTCATCAGCACCCTCTCAGATAAAAATTACGACAGACCAGATATAGTAAAAATCATGACAACAATTTGCCAGAAGATATGGAGCACAAAAAAGTGGCCAAAAGAGTGAACGCAGTCATTAATAATACCGCTTCCAAAGAAAGGAAATCTAAAAATGTGCAAGAACTACAGAACCATTAGCCTTATTAGTCATCCAAGTAAAGTGATGTTAAGGATACTTTTGAACAGAATAAAACAGAAATCAGAAGAAATCGTGTCCGAGGAACAGGCTGGCTTTAGACCAAAAAGAAGTACCTCAGAACAAATCTTCAATATTAGATTACTGATCGAAAAACATCTCCAGCACCAACACGATTTATACCATAACTTCATCGATTTCACAAAAGCCTTCGATCGAGTCTGGCATGAAGGCTTATGGCAAATAATGAGAAAATTCAATTTTGATACCAACATCATAGATATCATTGAAGCACTATACAAGGACGCAAGCAGTGCTGATTTTGCAAGCAATGACATTGGAGAATTTTTCAAAACAACTGTAGGAGTTCGCCAGGGATGTATCCTGTCCCCAGTGCTCTTTAATATATATCTAGAACATATTATGCAGGAGGCTCTCTACGATTATAAAACAACCATATCAATTGGAGGCCGACCTCTTTGCAATCTACGTTTTGCTGATGATATCGATCTGATAGCTGGAACAGAATCAGAACTTCAAGACCTTACCTCTAGACTGGAGAAAGTAACAAGAACATATGGGATGGAAATTAATATAGAAAAAAGCAAGATATTGGTGAATAGCCATAAGAAACATGTTCCGACCAACATTACGTTAAATGGGCAAACGTTAGAAGAAGGTAACACCTTTAAATATCTCGGGTCCACTATATGTAGTGATGGGAGATCAAGTAAAGAAATCAAGACAAGACTTGAGATGGCCTCAGCTGCCATGACAAGACTGAATGTGATCTGGAAAAGTAACATCAGTTTTCCTGTGAAGATCAAATTATACAAATCACTTGTATTATCTATTCTCTTATATGGGTGTGAGAGCTGGACACTCACTGCAGATACGGAGCGAAGGATTCAGGCTTTCGAGCATAAATGTTATAGAAGAATTTTGCGCATTTGCTATAAAGAGCACAAAACAAATGTCTATGTTAGAGAGAAGATAAACACCTATGCAGGCCACCAAGAACCACTTTTGTCAGTAGTGAAACGTCGAAAGCTTGCCTGGTTTGGGCATGTAACTCGTCATGACTCCCTTTCGAAAATGATCCCCCAGGGAACAGTCGAAGGTAAACGGAGAAGAGGAAGGCAAAGAAAATCCTGGGCTGATAACATCAAAGAATGGGCAGGACACGGTTTTTCCATACTTGTACGCATTGCTGAGGATAGAGAGCAGTGGAGGACCCTGTCTGCTGATGCTTCCACCATGGCACCCCTACGACCCATGACGGGTTACGGGTTGAGATGGATGAATAAGCATTAAGATATCTTATCGACCAAAAATACATTCAACAACATGAGACACGTCTTAACATCTAATTCTAAACAAACAGCAAATAAACTAAAAATTAGAGGCATCGAGCATTATCATCATCATCAGCTACAATATCCACAACGAAGGTTGGCTGTAATGGATCTCCATCGTCTTCTGTCTCTTATGTTGATGGTGCACTCTGATAGACTCTTTCCTGTCCTTATCTTGATGTTATCTTCCCACTTATAGCGTCGCATTACTCTTGCACGTTTGCCTTTAGCTTCGCCTGCAAAATATTTTAGTTGGCTAATTTTGATTTCCGTCACCAATTCTTTTTCCATTCCTAGCTTTTCTATGACCTCTTTATTTGATTACATCTGTTTCGGTGAGACGTGCCCTCTCTCTCTCTCTCTCTCTCTCTCTCTCTCTCTCTCTCTCTCTCTCTCTCTCTCTCTCTCTCTCTCTCTCTCTCTCTCTCTCTCTCTCTCTCTCTCTCTCTCTCTCTCTCTCTCTCTCTCTCTCTCTCTCTCTCTCTCACAGAGGTCAATCACACGTAGACTATATCCACAAAGATGGGAGCCGCGCTGGTGTAATGGCTACAACGTTGTACTGGCGACCAGGTTTTCAAGGTTCAAGCCCGGGCGTCAGCGTTTGAAGGAATGTTTACGACCGGGAATTTGACTGAATAACCTGAACGGCTCCTGCACATAAACCCCCTGTGGATGGGAAGGAGCGAAGCTCCTGACCGGGTTGGAAGGAAAGTCCACTGACCCCCCAGCCTCGCAATGACATGTCATTGGGCCAAAAAGGGCTGGAAAGCTCGAGTGCCGCTGGTTATAGAAAAAAAAAAAAAATCCACAAAGATGTCCCTCACATGTAAACTATCTGTTGATCTTCTTACACGACGTGTTTCTATTGGTTATAGTGAGCGATAACCCTGACATTCTGCCCTTACTACCCCCCTCCTACCAATAGTTTTATGTGAATGAGTGGCAGTATGTTTGGAATGGAAGCTCGATGCGTTGGTAGTGAAATACTAACACTCTGCGCTTGTCAACCGCATTTACAATAAATTCTTCTGCTCTGTTGTTTGACACGTCGAATTAATAATAATAAAAATTGCGTGGCTCTCCTGGTGTAGCTGCTTTGTTAAATAAAAAAGGTCAAGCGTTTCAATTTGTTCCACAGTTCTTAATGAATCAGGAGCGGTGCCAGTGGATTGAATTGCCATAAACATGCGTGACCTAAGAGCAATTCTCTGCAAAGTAAATCAGCGATTCAGTAGAGTTGTGCTACAGTGGATCCTATCGCATTGCAACATTCCTAGCAATGAAGAGGTTGACATCTTTCACGGCGGTTTGCGAGCGATATATTAGTTTGACCTGTACCACGCTAGGCAGACGGAGGTCACGGGGTCAAATTCCTAACAGAAAAAATGAGGCGCTGTTCACATATTGATACGTCTTAATTAAAACTTTCAGATTACTTTATTATTATTAGTACCGGTTTAAATTTTACGTTAAGCTAGACAAGAATTTCGCAATAAATTTTAGTAAAAGCACGAACATTTCATCATAATTACAACAAAAGATATGATAGGCTGAAATTTTGTTTAAAAAGTAAGTTTATTTAATGTTTTAATTAGATTTGTTTCTTCTTGTGATAAAAACTAAAAAGTTGACGTTAGATATTTATAAAAATGACATATATCAAAAGTAGAAGACCTGCAGAAAATGAACATCATAATTTTTTTTTTAACATTTCATGCATCAAATGTGAATTATTGAAACATAAACTGTTAATCAGTATTTATTACCTTAACACAACGCACTCAATTCTGCCTAAAACATGAGAGATAAAAAAAAAGGTAAAGCATCCCGTTACATGCCTATTGAGGCAAACTGGGAATTCGGTGTTAAGCCCATATTTTCTTGACCATCGGCACACTAGGGGTGATGTGGTCAGCATCACGCCGGCCGCCTTAACCTTCCCAGAGTTGTTAAAACATGAGAGTTAACAATTATATCTCAATTATACAACACGATGGTCACACAAATACCCAAGACAACAAATGTTCGCTTGAAAAAATAAAACATACACCTATTATATTATTTCTCCACTCTGTTAATTCAGTCACTCTCACACAACAGTGGCCATAAGCTGTTGTCATAAGCTCTAACATTTCGCTCAATTATCATTCGCACTTCCTTGATTAAAAGGAGGAATCTGTACATTCACAGATGGAGAAATTTG
Organism: Oreohelix idahoensis; assembly: GCA_024509875.1. NCBI lineage: Eukaryota > Metazoa > Mollusca > Gastropoda > Stylommatophora > Oreohelicidae > Oreohelix > Oreohelix idahoensis. The sequence continues at coordinate 9,911 of JAMPIV010017023.1, forward strand.
TAACAAATTAGTTTTCATTACAAATTATAATTGTGAAGTTATATTTTTAATACCACCCGTTATGTGATATATTGTTGTGTACTTTCTCAAATTCTTCGTTCAGTGAGTTGACTGTTCTCTGGCAACATAAACGACATCATTTATGTCTTTATTGTTTGTAAGTTTCGTTGTTTGTGTAATGATTGCTGTTGTAAGATCTTCATAAAATTTTGATGTTTGATATATACGGCTGTGATTCCATATAAATGATCTGCTATGATAAGACTGTGGCATTATTTTGTGTTTGGCTAGTATCTTGTCCAAGCGTGGGCAAACTGGATCAGAGCTAGCACACATATCTTGAAACAGAAGTTTGACCAGCGCATCTTGTGCATCTTCAAGTGTAACTATAAAACTATCTGTCTCCTCCGTATCCTGACAAAGTTCAATACATGTATGAAAATATTCAATTTTAGCTTCAAATTCTGTTGCCTGTTTCCATTTCCTACCAACTCTCTTCAATATCGTAGTATTATTGTTTATGTGTATATCATTGTGACGGTATTGCCTCCCCTGCTTTGCAGTAGTGGTCCAACAGTGGCCAAAACTCAAGAGTATCTGATATGGGCTTCAAAGGTGTCTACCTTCGCACAAGATTACTTTTGGCAGAGATGTGGATAAAAGAATATGAGGAAGGTAAAACAGTGCCCTCTTAAATTTATAAAGGACAAGCAAGGCAAATTGCTTTCTCCCCCAAAAGAAATAATGGAAAGAATATTTTTCAGAGCTCCTGGATGGTGAGCAAGGTCAAGCATCAGAAATGATAACCACTGACACAGAAGGGGAAACCAATAGCGATGAAGATGACATAAAGATGGAAGAACTGAAGGCAGCACTGGAGAAAATCAAGATGGGCAACGCAGCAGGACATGATGGCATAACACCAGAAATGGTTAAGTACATGGGAGTAGCAGGCGACCTATTACTCCTAAGGGTCCTACAGGCAGCTTGGTACAACAAGACCATACCAAAGGGTTGGGAGATTGCCATAATAACACCGATTTTCAAAAGAGTGACAACCGACAATGTGGAAACCATAGAGGCATATCCCTTCTCAGTGTCCCTGGTAAAATCTACTCTAGAATACTGGAGCAGAGACTCAGACGCCTAGCTGAGCCACAAATGGATGAGGTCCAGTGTGGCTTCCGAGCAAATCGAAGTACTCAAGACCTAATCTTCACACTCAGACAGTTGAGTGAGAAGGCTCTTGAGTATAAGAGTGAGATCCATCTTTGCTTCTTAGATCTGGAAAAGGCATTTGACAAGGTCCCATGGCACAAACTCTGGGACTGTTTGGCAAGGAAGAACATTCCAACACCTCTGATTCATGCTATACAGAGCTTCTACAAATCTTGCAGAAATTATGTGAGAACGGCAAACCATAAGTCAGAAGAATTCAGGGCTACCACTGGTGTAAGACAAGGTGATATCCTGTCACCTTATCTTTTCATACTCCTCATGGACGATGTCATCAAGGCATGTAAGGAGAGGACAAGAAAGTATTCAATGGGGTACTGGAAGATGAGATAGGTCTGTATTTCAGAGCTGGCATTTGCTGATGATGTTACCCTGATTGCTAAATCAGAGTCACATCTTCAATCCAACCTGCAAGTCTGGAAGGAAGAGCTGGAGAAGAGAGGGATGATCATAAGCAGCTCGAAAACAAAAACCATGGTGATATCACGAGAGGACAGAAGACATTAGATTAAGCTGGGAGAACAGGTCCTGGAGCAGGTCGACCACTTTAAATGCCTCGGAGCTGTCATAGACCGGAAGGGAGGCATCAAAGAAGAGTTGGCTATCCGAAGAGCAGCAGCTGGGAGACATTTTCAAGCCATAAATCGAGGATTCCTCAGCAAAAGTCAGATCCAAACCTCAGAAATGGGGTATCTGAGGAAGGTGGTTGAAGTAACAAGAAGAGACATTGTCCGCAACCAGACGATACGTTAAGGCCTAACAGCCCAACCCCTGCAGACCCAAGTAGAACAGTCCCAATTGAGATGGTTTGGCGATGTCTGCAGAATGGGAGAAGATCGGCTACCACGGCAAGCATGAGAAACTAAGAGCCAGGGATCAAGACCTCCAGGACGACCCAAAGTCCACTGGGAGGACAACATTAGACAATCTTTGAAGGACCGAGGACTAGAATGGAACCAAGCCAGGAGGAAGACAGACGATAGAATAGTATTGCGCTCTGCCTTACAAACCTATACACCTCACGGTAGAAGAAGAACGACTAAGTAGTAGAGATGTGGATAGAAGGGTAATGTTACTTCTATCACAAAGGGAGTCTTCACAAGATATTCACATAAGCGAAAACAATGCTGCTTTGGCTGAGCACATTAATTCTAGAATCTGCCGACAACGTTTGTTAAGAATTTAGCAATGGTTAATATTAGCTCGTTAAACCCCCATCTCTGATTTACTCAGTGGAATTCTTATTATTCTGGTGTAGCTCTGATTAGAGTGCGTGTAGTAAATTGACTGAGACAAACATGCAGTACATTTAAAAGGATTAAGTCGAAGTTAAATTTGTATAATTACAAATAACAAAATTTAAAATTCACTTCAGGTTTGAACAAGTTAAAAGAATTGAATAATATTTTATGAAAAGGTTGTCATCACTGTTGTGATTGGATTAAGCTAAATAAAGAAGGTCACTTTTGGCAGCAGATATTTTGCACTTAGCTGCCAATGGTAGTTCCTCCTCCCGCTGGGTTAGTTGTTGGTAGACTGTATCGCTGTTTACGCTCGTTTCTGGTCAATATTAAAGGTGCCGCACGTTCCTAGAACGTCAAGGAGTAACGGCAAAGTTGGTCCTTCGTCGTAAAGCGCAGGCCACTGTTCCTTTATTGTTCCAGAGATAGTACACGTCAGCTGGTACCACCACCAATAAGCCAATCTTGGCTCACAGACGTTTTTGCTCAGATGAATAAGTTAAGGCACTGGATTAGGCCTCTTACACGTGTTCTTGGGGTCGTTAATTTAGCACTAAAACTCCCTTTTTGACTTTGTGTGTTCAGTCCTCAGAGTCCGGTTTCTTATAAAAATGGATTTCCTGGGCTGTATTAAGTCTTACAAGGTATCCCCAATAAAAGTCCGATCTGATAAATGGAAATTCTGACTTATTTTCTTCTGGCAAGTCTGGTTGTTCTTGGCAAGCGATTCCTCAGAGTAAATTTTTACATTGAAGGAACACTGAAAAAACGTGAATATATTCACGGTCCTACCCCACTCTGTTTGTTATGGAGCTCAAATGATCAGCCAATCTGATTTGAATATATTGCATGACTCATCTTGTGCAAAATTTCAAACATTACTTTTCTGAAAATGGGCCTATAAACATCCGATTGCCCTGTGTACCAACTCAGAAACGCATCGGTAACCTCACACGACAATGTGTGTAAGATGTAATACTTATTACTTTCAGATAAAGTAATGTCGTCGTTATGAGCCGAATATGAAGTGATTATGTCATAGCTTGTCTGTCCGAATGTGTTGCACAGACGAGTAATCTCTTATCTGTCCCGTACTCTGGCCTTACCAGCGATAATCTCAGCGAAGCTGGGCCTCGCCTAGCAAATACACTGGGGCGACTAGTGTTAATCTTATCTCAGCCGCTCCTTGCAAATAGGATGTGTTTATCATCAGTCAGGAGTGTCAAATATCTGACCAAATCAAATAACTTCTACTTAGCAGAGAACGGAAGAAAGAAAGTGTGTCATATAGGTAGCGCGCAATAACATCTGTACCGCAAATGTAACTGATTACTACCATAGTGAAACAGAGATCGAAGGGGCCGCCCCATTCTGTCACACTCATATGCATTCTCAAATATCTTGGCGTCTGCTTATGCTTGACTTTTGAAATTGGTTACCCAAGATTAACAAGATTAAGACTTGAAAGAGATCAGAGTAGATGGAAATAATCTTTTTTTTTTTTTTTTTTTTTTTCTCGAGAGTTTTTAGGAATTTTTAATCGATGTGAAGGAAAGAGTTTCAGATATCAAATTAATAAGTACATTAATTGTTCAATAGTTTCCTCAAAACCATTATGATATTTTCTAACACAGCTAAATATTATTACGAATGAACCTCCACAAAGAGGACTGAAAAAAGTGATTTTATACAGTATTATTTAAGCTGCCTCGAGAATCCTGAATGCGGCTGCATTGAATTAAATGCTATAAAATCTGGTGACAATATTGCTTGTTTCTTGTTATGACGGACTAACAAAATGGACTACCATACACTAACAAGACATGAAAACTAAAAAAACAATTAAGTTGAAATAATCTTTAACTTCCCTCGAGATGTCTATATAACTAGGAACTAAATCTACAGGCAGGAATTTCATATATTTAATTAATTAAGGCATTACCTCTTGTATCAATTTCCTCAAATGATGAAGCTGTTTTCAAACGTCTGTCTAACAGCCAAATATTATTATAAACTAATTAAAATCCAAACAAAGATACGAGGGGCATTCAGAAAGTAATGCACCACATCGTTTTTCTCAGCTAATAATGAAGATAGAAGCATGAAATTTTGCACACTTCAAATATGGCATGGGCAAATTGTGTGCACCAAATTGCACTGCAACTGGCCAAATAATACGGCTGCCCTAAACCGTTGAAATGGAGCGTGTTAGCAACTTGCGTTATAAGCAGCGAATTGTGATAGAATTTCTCGTTGCAAAGAAGGAAACTGTTGTGAACATTCACAAGCGTCTATTTGATGTGTATGAAAGTTTTGCAGTCGACAGGAGTACAGTCAGTCGCTGGGTTCAGAGAATCAAAGAATCAGGAAGTGGAGATATGGAGCTGCTTGATCGGCCGCGCTGTGGACGTCCTGCCACAGCCACCAACGCAGAAATGTTGAAATGCGCTGATGGCATTATTCTTACTGATAGGCGAATCACTACTCAACAATTGGCCTTACAGCTGTCAGTCAGCATTGGTAGTGCAAATACAGTTATAAAAACTCTCGGATTTTCTAAGGTTTGCGCAAGATGGGTGTCGTGAGAAATTCTAATCCACATATATAAATTAAAACGTAACTGTAAAGCCTAACAAATAAATTAAAATTCCATTCATGTCTTTTTATACACTACGTTACCTAAAAAACGAAAGACAGATGGACTAAAGATAGAAAGAAGGGAGGGCTGAAAGCAGGGACGCAGGCAATACTAACACAGTCGCGCGATACACAATTGCTGCCATCACGCGTGTAAGGCCACTAGCACTAACTTTTTTTCAAATCGACAGTGATAAAAAACACTACCCATACCAGAGTTAGGTTTTAAAAAACTTACAAAATTCTTATTAGGAAATATGACATTATACTGGTTTACGTTTGAAAACATGACAGTACCCAGACACCCTAAAGTTTGGAAGTGAGGAGGTAGTAACAGCACGACTATCCTAGAAGAAAATGCATATTGGCTCCATTAAATATATATATTTGGGTTCCTTAGGACTTGCTGACAAATAATATGTTGAGTGTTACGCAAATAGTCTAGGAATTGACAAATTATAGCCAGAAGGAAATAGTGAGGGTGTCAGACAACACCAAATTCAGAATCGCTCAGTGGCAGATTTTCACCCCACCATGGTACGGGAAATGGGTCTCCATGTTAACTCCGATTTGATTGGAGCGCAACAAATGTAAGGCTAAACACGATTAGTCGGGCTATAAATACTATCTTTCGTTGTCAGGGGAAACGGGAGTAGGAGTACTTTTTTTCAAACGATTGGGTAAACATGGCATGATTGGTTAGACTTGCCAATATAGTCAATTAGAGGCGTCAGGTCAGCACCACATTTGCAAATAAACTTACTACAGAATCAGTGCGTTGAGCACCAGTGCATATTTTTATAAATAAAAGCCTGGGACATCGGCAGATCGAAATTGTGCTATATAATCAGTGCCAGTCAACGTAATTCTGTGTTATTTCCATGAATTGTGGTAAGCTTGAAATATTTGATATCTTTTAATGAAAATTGAATGTAAATTGATAATTTATGTCTGTATATATGTGTGGTTCAGTAGCGAACATGAGGTACAGCCTATATAATGCTCCAGCCTGAACAGAAGGTGTCGGAGGAAAGTAAAACTACATGGAATTGCCAAACAGTACACTGACACCTAGCTTATTGACTAGAAAGAAATAATGCTGGAATTGCAGAGGCGTGGTAACCATTAGGGAGGAATATACTGGTGAAAATTGTTTCAGATGAAGATAGCAGTTGGCCTACCGCTCTGAACTCAGTGTTTGTTATGTATTGTGCTCAGTGTAGAAATAGAGTATAAATTAGTTCTGAAGTAGGAGGTACAACCTTCTTGTTTCAGGGACTGTGGTCCTAAAGCTATTGAGCAGTACCTGGTCAGAGCTTTGCTGAATCCAGAGGCGGACAGCATACTCCTTGGTCCATATAGCAAACAGTGAGGTGTCTCCAGAACACAGGGGAGCAATCGAGCAGAGGAGTCTTTTCCTGCCGCCATCACGAAAGTTAAGCCTATGTGGCCAGCGGAGCTCAACATTATGTATACCCCCTTAAACTGACATTGTATTAAAATAAGAGGGGAAATTAATTGTTTTTAATGAAAGGAACTGAGAACATCTCCAATACTAGTTCCAACAGAAACAAACACGTGAAGTCATGATGACACATAACAACATCGCTTAAAAAAAAACAAAACCAGTATTACCTCATATTACTACTACACAACTGACACACATATGATAATATTAATAAAATATGTCACTACAAGATTCATATTGATAAATTCTATATATATAACTTATAATTGAAATTGATTGTGATTCCTGGTTCACTTTGTATTTGAATCAGGACACATATATATTAATGAAAAGTACTTAATACATATTGATATTTGAAAATTTACCAGTGACTCGTTTAAGATAGTCTCATAGAATGTTTCTTGTGTGTGAGTGTCACAGTGTTGTCAAGTGTGGTGGAATAAATTAAATTGTTTATCTGTCTGTTATTGTTGTGACTTACACTTCATCATTTACAAAACCCTAGACATTCAACGTAGTCATCACAATATTCCAAAATAATTCTGACTGAGGTATAAATATGTGGTAGCAAGTAAGGTCATCTGTAATACACTACACTTATTAGATACAGATACCTTCACAGCTGATCTCAGTCAGTACACTAAGTCCCCTATAAAGATTTATAATATCCCACTTTACCACATATATTGGGGTCTCGCTCTCGGGATTTTGAATCTTTCTGTATTAAAAATATTGGGGGTTATTCACTTCAGGGAATAATAAGAATTAAAAAGTATCCTTGGGTGAAAATAAATTAACGTTGAGCTCTCAGTGCCTGTAGTGTCCTTAGATAAATATTGATAGATTGAATTGTTACATTTGTATGTTAGACAATGGCCGACTTGGCAAAATTTCGATCTGCTGCTGTACAGACTGCGAAAGAGTTAGGAATGGACGGGCAAATTATGATTGCTTATGTCACTGCTGAATGTGACAAATATATTGAACGGGAAGAAAGAAGATTAGAAAAAGAGGCCGAAAGAAAATTAGAATCTGAAAGATTGGCCGAAGATAAGAGAATAGAAGCTGAAAAAGAGATTAAGAGGTTGCAGATTGAGGCTGAGGCTAAGAGGTTGCAGATTGAGGCTGAGGCTAAGAGGTTGCAGATTGAGGCTGAGGCTAAGAGGTTGCAGATTGAGGCTGACAAAGAGGCTAAAGCATTGGAGGCAGAAAGAGAAGACAAAAGATTAGCTGCAGAAAGGGAAGACAAGCGATTAGCTGCAGAAAGGGAAGCAGAAGATAAAAGATTACAAAGGGAACATGAGTTACGACTAAGGGAGTTTGAGTTTCAAGGCCATGCTCCTAAAAATGGTGCCAGTCCCTTTGCCTCTGATGCCACTGCTAGCCAGGGAGCCTCAACCTCAGCTATGAATTTTCATTTAGATCATTTCGTTGAGAAAGACGATGATATTGAGAGCTATCTAAATAGATATGAACTATTAGCTACCACATATGGGTTAGAGAGAGAAAGGTGGAGCTTAAAGTTATCTCAAGGACTTCGTGGGGCAGCTTATGAAGTTTTTGCTAAAATGAGCAGAGGTGATCAGGAAAATTATGACATGCTAAAGCAGGCTCTTTTGTTAAGATATGAAAAGAACGCAGAATTTTATAGGAAAAAATTTAGGAATGCTAAACTACTGTCAGGTGAAACCTATCACCAGTTCTCTGCACGAATAGAGACATACTTGGAGAAATGGACTTCTCTGGGGAAAACCCAAGATCTTAAGGAAATGATCCTTATAGAACAATTAAGAGAGTCCATGGCTCCAGACCTGAGAAAGTTTCTCATGGAACAAGGTGCAGAGAGGCTGGGTGAGTTGCTAAATGTTGCTGAAAGGTATCAAGCAGCTCAAGCAGAGGTAACAGGTAATAAAAAGAAACAGGTGGATAATTTTAGGGCACCACAGAACTTTAATAAATTTGATCCTAGGGATCAAAACAAAGGTAAGCACCAGTTTGATAGGCCACGGTATGACAATAAAAATAAAACCCCACAATTCGATGAAAGGAAATATGATGAAAGAAAATCTTTCAACCAAGGAAAAAGGTGGTGTAAAAATTGTAAGATGAACAATCATGACACTGACCATTGTAGAAGGAAACCTCCTCATTGTGCTGCTATGACATCTGGGAAAAAGGAAAAAAAGGTCAAACCTGCAGAACTACAGGAACCATACCATCCCCCAGTGTGTGAAGATGTCATCTGTAATGGTGTCACTATAAGGTGTTTATATGATACCGGTTTAGATTACGATTCCGTTGTGAGTTCTCACCTGGTGCAGGCCGATCAATACACCACAGAAACAGTGGAGATTCAAACTGCAACCAAGGATGTAGCTACCATGACACTTCCCGTCGCCCGGATAAAGGTGAAAACGCGATATGTGGAAGGAATCATAAAAGCAGCAGTGATAAATGAGCCAATCTACCCTCTGATATTGGGGTGTAGATATGTCTTCTTGGGGAATCCCAAGAGACCTGTGATATTGGCAACAGTGCAGACCAGATCACAGTCTAAAAAGGAGGAGGATAATCCAATAAATACTCATCCAGATGAGATGAGGAAGGCACAGGCTGAGGACAAAACACTCAAGCCGTGTTTCAAGAAGTTGCCCAAATCTCATACACCTCCAGGCAAGGGAGAGTTTTATATGAAGAACAAGCTGATATATAGGAAGGCTGGATCTGAATCCAATGGTCACGGACAGCTGGTCCTTCCCACTTCATATAGGACTAAAGTGTTGGAACTAGGGCATGCGATTCCCTTCAGTGGTCATATGGGGATCAGCGCAACAGGACAGCGTATAGCTTGTCACTATTTCTGGCCAGGAATAACTGAAGATATCAAACGATATGTAAAATCCTGTCCAGAGTGCCAACGAGTAGCACCTAAACATTGGACTGCACCAGCAACTCTGGGGGAAATGCCCATAGTGGGAACACCCTTTGAGAGAGTTGCCGTGGATCTTGTGGGACATATCACCCGAACCAAGAGAAGGAACAGCTACATTCTGACTCTGGTGGACACTTGTTCTATGTGGGGAGAGGCGGTAGCCCTGTCATCGATTGATTCTAAACATGTGGCAGAGGCATTACTCACAATTTTCACAAGGTTAGGCTTTCCCAATCAAATCTTGACTGATAATGGCTCTCAGTTCAAGGGGAAACTAACTGAAGAAGTTTTCAGGATCTTCCAGGCCAAACACTTCCATTGTAGTGTGTACCATCCCCAAGGGAACGGCCAAGTGGAAAGATTTAATGGCACGTTGATGTCGATCCTGAGAAAGTTGGCACACGAAAAACCAGATACATGGGACCAGTACCTGCCCGCCGCCCTCTTTGCTTATCGGGAGGTACCCCATAGTTCAACCGGTATGGCCCCGGCAACATTATTGTTTGGAAGGCCAATAAAAGGTCCACTGGAAGCTCTGTTAAGAACGTGGACTGATGAAAAAGCAGAGGAAAATATCACATCCTCATACCAATATGTAAATGAGCTGACCACTCGTTTAAAAACTGGCTGGAAACTTGCCAATGAAAATTTGAAACAAGCCAGGAAGAAACATGCTGCCTATTATAACAGGAAGGCGAAAGACAGAGATTTGGCTGTGGGAGAGAAGGTACTGCTTCTTCTACCTGGTAGTCAGAATAAGTTACAAATTGGATGGCAGGGTCCATATACAGTTCTAGAGAAGGTGTCTAGAACCAATTATAAGATAGATAAGAAGGGGAAAGAAAAAATCTATCATGTGAATCTCCTGAAGAAATATTTGGAAAGAGAACATCAGGAAAAGACACACTTGTTGACCTTGTCCATCGCCATGGAGATGAAAAAGGAACCACTTTCATCATTTGAATATCCATTACACCCCTGTGAGACAGCGGCACAGGTGAAAATCAGTACACATTTAACGAAAACTCAGAAAGAGAGAGTGCAACAGGTTCTAGATACTCATACAGAGGTGTTAACAGACCGACCTGGGCATACAAACTTATTGGAATATGATATGAAACTGATAGACCCCACACCTGTCTGTATGAAACCATATTCGATTCCTTTTGCTAAGGAGAAAGCTTTGAAGGAAGAGATAGACTATTTGTTGAAGGAAGGAATTATTTCGCACAGTGAATTTTTCGTATAGTTCCGGTGTTGTACTCTTAAGGAAGCCCTCTGGAGAACATAGACTCTGTATAGATTACAGGAGACTGAATGCTATTACAGAAGGACAGGTGGATCCATTGCCGGATACAAATCAGCTGTTTGCCAGACTAAATAAAGCTAAATATTTCTCAAAAGTGGATCTGAGTAAAGGATACTATCAGATTCCAGTAAAGCCTGAGGTTAGACCATACCTAGCTTTTAGTACCTCAGAAGGACACTATGAGTTTAATAGATTGCCATTTGGATTGAAGAATGCGCCTAGTGTCTTCTCTAGGATGATGAGAAAATTATTGGACCCTCTGAATAATCCATGTATCACAAATTTCATGGATGATATCCTTATAGCAACAGAAACATTTGAGGAACACATTGACTCTCTGAACATGCTGTTTAATCGACTTAGGGAAGCGAATTTAACAGCCCGACCAACCAAATGTTGCGTTGGATGTAAAGAATTGGAATTCTTGGGACACACAGTTTATCAGGGAAACATGACCCCTGACCCAAAGAATTTAGAGAAACTAAAGAAAGCCCCGAGACCACAAACCAAGAAAGACGTGAGATCCTTTGTCTCATTATGTGGTTTCTACCAAAAGTATATCAAAAACTTTAATTCCATATGTGCACCGTTAACTGATTTGACACGTAAGGGAAATCCAGATCGAATTACATGGACACCCCAATGTGAAATGGCTTACCAGGAATTGAAGGAAAAGCTAACAAGCAAACCTATTTTGAAATTACCTGACTTAAGTCAAGAATTCATTGTAAGGACGGATGCCAGTAATATTGGGTTAGGTGCAACTCTACTACAGAGATCAGATGCATTGGATGGGGAATTAAGCCCAGTGGCATATGCTAGCAGAAAGTTGAATAAAGCTGAAACCAAGTACTCGACTAGCGAAAAAGAATGTCTTGCAGTAATATGGGCGATAAAGAAATTCAATATTTATCTGTATGGGAAGGCATTTAAGTTGCAAACGGATCACAAACCTTTGTCGTTTCTAGCACAGGCTAGGCATGAGAACTCGAGATTACTCCGTTGGTCTTTATTGATGCAGCCATTTGAGTTTAGCATAGAGTATATAAGTGGAAAAACAAATCTGGGAGCGGATTTTTTAAGCCGCCATCCGTGTGATGAGAATCACCCTAAACCCCAGGAAAAATAATAAATTTCTCTATGTGTATATAGAATTATAGACTGACATATAACGTCTGTTTTAAGTGGGGAGGATTTGTCGTGAGAAATTCTAATCCACATATATAAATTAAAACGTAAATGTAAAGCCTAACAAATAAATTTAATAAAAGGAAAGAAGAATGGTAAAGAACAGTGCTGTCACAATGACTGTACTCGAAATCCCCCTTGTTTTCTACTTCGTCTGCAAATTGTAACGTTTCACGTTGATAGTAAAGGCCTTCTGCAGCATACACGCGTTTCCCCAACACAATAAAATGTGTACTCCAATTCTAAGAAAAACCTTGAGATACGCAAGTTGACCTAGATTTAAAATTCCATTCATGTCTTTTTATACACTACGTTACCTAAAAAACGAAAGACAGATGGACTAAAGATAGAAAGAAGGGAGGGCTGAAAGCAGGGACACAGGCAACACTAAACACGCGTCGCGCGATACACAATTGCTGCCATCACGCGTGTAAGGCCACTAGCACTAACTTTTTCAAATCGACAGTGATAAAAAAACACTACCCATACCAGAGTTAGGTTTTAAAAACTTACAAAATTCTTATTAGGAAATATGACATTATACTGGTTTACGTTTGAAAACATGACAGTACCCAGACACCCTAAAGTTTGGAAGTGAGGAGGTAGTAACAGCACGACTATCCTAGAAGAAAATGCATATTGGCTCCATTAAATATATATATTTGGGTTCCTTAGGACTTGCTGACAAATAATATGTTGAGTGTTACGCAAATAGTCTAGGAATTAACAAATTATAGCCAAAAGAAAATAGTGAGGGTGTCAGACAACACCAAATTCAGAATCGCTCAGTGGCAGATTTTCACCCCACCATGGTACGGGAAATGGGTCTCCATGTTAACTCCGATTTGATTGGAGCGCAACAAATGTAAGGCTAAACACGATTAGTCGGGCTATAAATACTATCTTTCGTTGTCAGGGGAAACGGGAGTAGGAGTACTTTTTTTTCAAACGATTGGGTAAACATGGCATGATTGGTTAGACTTGCCAATATAGTCAATTAGAGGCGTCAGGTCAGCACCACATTTGCAAATAAACTTACTACAGAATCAGTGCCAGTCAACGTAATTCTGTGTTATTTCCATGAATTGTGGTAAGCTTGAAATATTTGATATCTTTTAATGAAAATTGAATGTAAATTGATAATTTATGTCTGTATATATGTGTGGTTCAGTAGCGAACATGAGGTACAGCCTATATAATGCTCCAGCCTGAACAGAAGGTGTCGGAGGAAAGTAAAACTACATGGAATTGCCAAACAGTACACTGACACCTAGCTTATTGACTAGAAAGAAATAATGCTGGAATTGCAGAGGCGTGGTAACCATTAGGGAGGAATATACTGGTGAAAATTGTTTCAGATGAAGATAGCAGTTGGCCTACCGCTCTGAACTCAGTGTTTGTTATGTATTGTGCTCAGTGTAGAAATAGAGTATAAATTAGTTCTGAAGTAGGAGGTACAACCTTCTTGTTTCAGGGACTGTGGTCCTAAAGCTATTGAGCAGTACCTGGTCAGAGCTTTGCTGAATCCAGAGGCGGACAGCATACTCCTTGGTCCATATAGCAAACAGTGAGGTGTCTCCAGAACACAGGGGAGCAATCGAGCAGAGGAGTCTTTTCCTGCCGCCATCACGAAAGTTAAGCCTATGTGGCCAGCGGAGCTCAACATTATGTATACCCCCTTAAACTGACATTGTATTAAAATAAGAGGGGAAATTAATTGTTTTAATGAAAGGAACTGAGAACATCTCCAATACTAGTTCCAACAGAAACAAACACGTGAAGTCATGATGACACATAACAACATCGCTTAAAAAAAAAGAAACAAAACCAGTATTACCTCATATTACTACTACACAACTGACACACATATGATAATATTAATAAAATATGTCACTACAAGATTCATATTGATAAATTCTATATATATAACTTATAATTGAAATTGATTGTGATTCCTGGTTCACTTTGTATTTGAATCAGGACACATATATATTAATGAAAAGTACTTAATACATATTGATATTTGAAAATTTACCAGTGACTCGTTTAAGATAGTCTCATAGAATGTTTCATGTGTGTGAGTGTCACAGTGTTGTCAAGTGTGGTGGAATAAATTAAATTGTTTATCTGTCTGTTATTGTTGTGACTTACACTTCATCATTTACAAAACCCTAGACATTCAACGTAGTCATCACAATATTCCAAAATAATTCTGACTGAGGTATAAATATGTGGTAGCAAGTAATGTTTTTATGCTTCGTCTGCAAATTGTAACGTTTCCACGTTAAATATAGGCCTTCTGCAACATACACGCGTTTCCCAAACACACAATAAAATGTGCTGCCTTTCTAAGAAAAACCTTGAAATATGCAAGTTGACCTAAATTTTAAATTCCATTCATGTCTTTTTCTACACTGCGTTACCAAAACGAACGAACAGATGGACAAAAGGATAAAGAGAGAGGGAGGGCTGAAAATCAGGAACGCATGCAACACGCGTCGCGCGATACACAAATGCTACCATCACGCGTGTAAGACTACATGCACTAAATTTTTTTTCAGACGGACAGTGATTAAAATACACTACCCTTCCCAGACAGCACATCTTCGAAACAGGAGGTAGAAATTGCATATTTTGAACGCAGCCACGTAGCTCTTTTAAATTTGGATATTTGGGTTCCTTAGGGTTTGCTGACAAAGAATATGTAAAACGTTACGCAAATAGTCTAGGAATTAACAAGTTATAACCAAAATAAAATATTGGGGATGCCTGACAGCATGAAATCATTTCTGCTCATAAAATTTTTTTATAACATGTTTGAAAAAAACCTTGCGTTACAGAAATAGCCTACCATGTAAACTCCAAATTGATTGGAGCGCAACAAATGAAAGACGAACCACGATTGGTCGGACTATAAATACTATCTTGGTTGTTAGGGAGACGTAGAAAGGTAACATTTTTTCAAACACTTGTCGAAACGTGGCCTCATTGGCTAGACTTGCTGATATACTCACTTAGGAGCGTTAGTTCGAGACCACTAGTGCAAATAATCTTGATAAAGCGACAGTGCGTTGAAGCCAGCTCACATTTTTGCTAAAATAAAAGCCTGGAACATAAGCAGATGGGAATTTGTGCCAGTAATTGTGCCAGAATTCATTGCTAATCAACGTATCTGTGTTTATTTCCATGAAATTGTGGTAAGCTTGAACCATTCAGTATCTTTTAATGAAAATTGAATGTAAATTGTTAATTTATGCCTGTATATATATGTGTAGTTCAGTGGCAAACAGGAGATAAAGCCTATAATGCTCCAGCCTGAACAGAGGGTGTCGGAGGGAAGTAAAACGGCATGGAATGGCCAAATAGTACACTGACACCTGGATGATTGATTAGACAGAAATAATGCTGGAAGTGCAGAGGCGTGGTAACCATTAAGGAGGTAAATACTGGTATAAAGTATTTCAGATGAAGCTGACAGTTGGCCTAACGCTCTGAACTCAATGTTTGTGTTGTATTGTGTTCAGTGTAGAACTAGAGTATCAATTAGTTATGAAGTAGAAGGTATATCCTTCTTGTTTTCAGGGACCGTGGTCTTGATGGTATTGAGCTGCACCTGGTCAGAGCTTTGCTGAATCCAGAGTCGGACAGCATACTCCTTGGTCCATTTAGCTATCAGTGAGGTGTCTCCAGAGCCCAGAGGAGAATTCGAGCAGAGGAGTCCTTTCCTGCCGCCATCACTCAAGATAAGCTGATTTGGCCAGCTGAGCTCAACATTATGTCCCCTCATCTTGAAATGACTTTATAAAAAATAACATTCAGAGGGGGATTTAATTGTATTAATATCAGGAACTGAGAACATCTCCAATACTAGTTTCCTTAAGACAAACTATTGAAGTCATGATGACAAATACCAACAGAGCTTGAACAAAACAAAACCAGTATTACCTCATTTTACTACTACACAACTGACACACATAGGATATTTTTAATAATATATGTCACTACAATATTCATATTAATCCATTCTGTACATAACTTGTAATGAAAATTGATTGTGATTCCTGGTTCCTTTGTAATTGAATCAGGACACATATTCATTCATATCAGCAATGAATACATATTGTTATTTGAAAAGTTATCAGTGACTCCTTAAGATATCCTTTAGAGTGTTATATGTATGTGAGTGTCCCAGTGTTGTCAAGTATAGTGGAATAAATTAAATTGTTTATCTGTCTGTTGTTGTTTTGACTTACACTTCATCCTACACATACCCTAGACACATAACGTAGTCATCACACTATTGCAGAATAATTCTGACTGAGATATATAGATATGTGGTAGCAAGTAAGGTTATCTATAATACACTACTCTTAATAGATATAGATACCTTCACAGCTGATCTCAGTCAGTACACTAAGTCCCCTATAAATATTTATAACATCCCACTTCACCACATATATTGGGGTCTCGCTCTTGGGATTTTGAATCTTTCCCTATTAAAAATATTGGGGGTAATTCACTTCAGGGAATATAAGAATTAAAAAGGTATCCTTGGGTGGAATTAAATAAGGTTGAGCTCACGGTGCCTGTGTTGTCCATTAGATATACTTAGAGATTAAATTGTTGGTTAGACATTGTAGAAATTTACCTGATAGACAATGGCGGACCTGGCCAAGTTTCGATCTGCTGCTGTACAGACTGCAAAAGAGTTAGGATTAGATGGGCAAGTTATGGTTGCCTATGTTACTACGGAATGTGACAAATTTATTGAACGCGAAGAAAGAAGGTTTGAAGCCGAAAGAAAGTTAGAGGCTGACAGGGAAATTAAGAAGTTACAATTTGAAGCTGAGGCTGAGACTAAGAGGTTGCAAGCTGAGGCTGAGACTAAGAGGTTGCAGATTGAGGCTGACAAAGAGGCTAAAGCATTGGAAGCCGAAGAAAGAAGACAAGCTGCAGAAAGGGAAGAGAAGAAATTAGCTGCAGAAAGGGAAGCAGAAAAGGAGGAGAAGAGATTACAAAGGGAACATGAGTTACGACTAAGGGAGTTTGAGTTTCAAGGCCATGCTCCTGAAAATGGTTCCAGTCCCTTTGCCTCTGATGCTACGGTTACTCAGGGAGCCTCAACCTCAGCTATGAATTTTCATTTAGATCATTTTGTTGAGAAAGACGATGATATAGAGAGCTACCTAAATAGGTACGAACTATTAGCTACCACGTATGGGTTAGAGAGAGAAAGGTGGAGCTTAAAGTTATCTCAGGGACTTCGTGGGGCAGCTTATGAAGTTTTTGCAAAAATGAGCAGAGGTGATCAGGAAAATTATGACATGCTAAAGCAGGCTCTTTTGTTAAGGTATGAAAAGAATGCAGAATTTTATAGGAAAAAAATTTAGGAATGCTAAACTACTGTCAGGTGAAACCTATCACCAGTTCTCTGCACGAATAGAGACATACTTGGAGAAATGGACTTCTCTGGGGAAAACCCAAGATCTTAAGGAAATGGTCCTTATAGAGCAATTAAGAGAGTCCATGGCTCCAGACCTGAGAAAGTTTCTCATGGAACAAGGTGCAGAGGGCTGGGTGAGTTGCTAAATGTTGCTGAAAGGTATCAAGCAGCTCAAGCAGAGGTAACAGGTAATAAAAAGAAACAGGTGGATAACTTTAGGGCACCACAGAACTTTAATAAATTTGATCCTTAGGATCAAAATAAAGGTAAGCACCAATTTGATAGGCCACGGTATGACAATAAAAATAAATTCCCACAATTCGATGAAAGGAAATATGATGAAAGAAAATCTTTCAACCAAGGAAAAAGGTGGTGTAAAATTGTCAGATGGACAATCATGACACTGACCGTTTGTAGAAGGAAACCTGTGTATATGGCAACCCTTCAGGTCAGGTCGACCTCAAGACAGGAGGAGGATATTATGTTAGATACCACTCCAGAAGAGATGAGGAAGGCACAGGGCTGGGGATAAAACACTCAAGCCTTGTTTCAGAAAATTGTCAACTTGTCATACAACTCCAGGCAAGGGAGATTTTTACATGAAAAACAAGTTGATGTATAGGAAGACTGGAGCTAGATCCAAAGGTCAGGGACAGCTGGTACTTCCAAAAAGATATAGGGCAGACTTAATAAGGAGCCTACATGTGAAACCAGATGGGGACCATGAGAAGATAGGTACCATCATTCAAAAGGTGGCTCACAATTATTATTGGCCCAAAGCAAGATGTGACATTGAGAATTTTGTAGAAAGGTGTAGCATAGCACATGAGGGAACACCCACAAGTGGGAACATGGATCAGGACCTGGACACGCCATGGGGAAAAATCAGGCCTGACAATAAAAGGAAAAATAGATTTGATAAAGTGGACCAAATGGAATGGGAAGCCCCTTTTCACGGACAAGCTTCACTTAACTGTTTTACAATGGCCACTATGCGGAGAGTGCAAAAAGATGTCTTACCCCAGGATAAGCCGAAAATCCCTCAATCGGACTTAAACAAACTGGAGGAAGAAAATGTAGAGAGGAAATCTCTCATCAAGAATTTTAAGTGGGGAGAAAGCCCCAAAAGAATTGGTAGCGGTCGTTTTGTGAATGATAATTCTGGGAGGAAAAATCATCACTATAAAGCTTCAAGTGGAAGAGACCATACCGGTGCATGGACAAATAGGTCCACACAATTAAAGGTCCATATGTAGCTTTGTTAAGAACGTGGACTGATGAAAAGGCAGAGGAAAACATTACATCTTCATACCAATATGTGAATGAGCTGACCACTCGGTTAAAAACTGGCTGGAAACTTGCCAATGAAAATTTGAAACAAGCCAGGAAGAAACATGCTGCCTATTATAACAGGAAGGCGAAAGACAGAAATTTGGCTGTGGGAGAGAAAGTACTGCTTCTTTTGCCCGGGAGTCAGAATAAGTTACAAATTGGATGGCAGGGTCCATATACAGTTCTAGAGAAGGTGTCTAGAACAAATTATAAGATAGATAAGAAGGGGAAAGAAAAAATCTATCATGTGAATCTCCTAAAGAAATATTTGGAAAGAGAACATCAGGAAGAGACACACTTGTTGACCTTGTCCATCGCCATGGAGATGAAAAAGGAACCACTTTCATCATTTGAATATCCATTACACCCCTGTGAGACAGCCGCACAGGTGAAAATCAGTACACATTTAACGAAAACTCAGAAAGAGAGAGTGCAACAGGTTCTAAATAATCATGCAGAGGTGTTAACAGACCGACCAGGGCATACAAACCTATTGGAATATGATATGAAACTAATAGACTCCACACCTGTCTGTATGAAACCATATTCGATTCCGTTTGCTAAGGAGAAAGCTTTGAAGGAAGAGATAGACTATCTGTTGAAGGAAGGAATTATTTCGCACAGTGAATCTTCGTATAGTTCCGGAGTTGTACTCTTAAGGAAGCCCTCTGGAGAACATAGACTCTGTATAGATTACAGGAGACTGAATGCTATTACAGAAGGACAGGTGGATCCATTGCCGGATACAAATCAGCTGTTTGCCAGACTAAATAAAGCTAAACATTTCTCAAAAGTGGATCTGAGTAAAGGATACTATCAGATTCCAGTAAAGCCTGAGGTTAGACCATACCTAGCTTTTAGTACCTCAGAAGGACACTATGAGTTTAATAGATTGCCATTTGGATTGAAGAATGCGCCTAGTGTCTTCTCTAGAATGATGAGAAAATTATTGGATCCTCTGAATAATCCCTGTATAACAAATTTTATGGATGATATCCTTATAGCAACAGAAACATGTGAGGAACACATTGACTCTCTGAACATGCTGTTTGATCGACTTAGGGAGGCAAATTTAACAGCCCGACCAACCAAATGTTGCGTTGGATGTAAAGAATTGGAATTTTTGGGACACACAGTTTATCAGGGAAACGTGACCCCTGACCCAAAGAATTTAGAGAAACTACAGAAAGCCCCGAGACCACAAACCAAGAAGGACGTGAGATCCTTTGTCTCATTATGTGGTTTCTACCAGAAGTATATCAAAAACTTTAATTCCATATGTGCACCGTTAACTGAATCGACACGTAAAGGACATCCAGATCGCATTACATGGACACCACAATGTGAAATGACTTACCAAGAATTGAAGGAAAAGCTCACAAGGAAACCCATTTTGAAATTACCTGACTTAAGTCAAGAATTCATAGTAAGGACGGATGCAAGTAATATTGGGCTAGGAGCAACTCTACTACAGAAATCAGATGCATTGGATGGGGAATTAAGCCCAGTGGCATATGCTAGCAGAAAGTTGAATAAAGCTGAAATCAACTACTCAACTAGCGAAAAAGAATGTCTTGCAGTAATATGGGCGATAAAGAAATTCAATATTTATCTATATGGGAAGGCATTTAAGTTGCAAACAGACCACAAACCTTTATCGTTTCTAGCACAGGCTAGGCATGAGAACTCCAGGTTACTCCGATGGTCTTTACTTTTGGCTCCATATAATTTTAGCATTGAGTATATATCTGGAAAAACCAACTTGGGAGCGGATTTTTTAAGCCGCCATCCGTGTGATGAGAATCACCGTAAACCCCAGAAATAATAATAAATTTCTCTATGTGAATATAGAATAAAGGACTGACATATAATGTCTGTTTTAAGAGGGGAGGTGTCGTGGAATATTCTAATCCACATACATAAATTATCTAGTAAATATAAAGCCTAATAAATCCATATAATAAATAAAGGAAGAAGAATGGTAAAGAACAGTGCTGTCACAATGACAGTACTCGAAATCCCCTTTGTTTTATGCTTCGTCTGCAAATTGTAACGTTTCCACGTTAAATATAGGCCTTCTGCAACATACACGCGTTTCCCAAACACACAATAAAATGTGCTGCCTTTCTAAGAAAAACCTTGAAATATGCAAGTTGACCTAAATTTTAAATTCCATTCATGTCTTTTTCTACACTGCGTTACCAAAACGAACGAACAGATGGACAAAAGGATAAAGAGAGAGGGAGGGCTGAAAATCAGGAACGCATGCAACACGCGTCGCGCGATACACAAATGCTACCATCACGCGTGTAAGACTACATGCACTAAATTTTTTTTCAGACGGACAGTGATAAAATACACTACCCTTCCCAGACAGCACATCTTCGAAACAGGAGGTAGAAATTGCATATTTTGAACGCAGCCACGTAGCTCTTTTAAATTTGGATATTTGGGTTCCTTAGGGTTTGCTGACAAAGAATATGTAAAACGTTACGCAAATAGTCTAGGAATTAACAAGTTATAACCAAAATAAAATATTGGGGATGCCTGACAGCATGAAATCATTTCTGCTCATAAAATTTTTTTATAACATGTTTGAAAAAACCTTGCGTTACAGAAATAGCCTACCATGTAAACTCCAAATTGATTGGAGCGCAACAAATGAAAGACGAACCACGATATCTTGGTTGTTAGGGAGATGTAGAAAGGTAACATTTTTTCAAACACTTGTCGAAACGTGGCCTCATTGGCTAGACTTGCTGATATACTCACTTAGGAGCGTTAGTTCGAGACCACTAGTGCAAATAATCTTGATAAAGCGACAGTGCGTTGAAGCCAGCTCACATTTTTGCTAAAATAAAAGCCTGGAACATAAGCAGATGGGAATTTGTGCCAGTAATTGTGCCAGAATTCATTGCTAATCAACGTATCTGTGTTTATTTCCATGAAATTGTGGTAAGCTTGAACCATTCAGTATCTTTTAATGAAAATTGAATGTAAATTGTTAATTTATGCCTGTATATATATGTGTAGTTCAGTGGCAAACAGGAGATAAAGCCTATAATGCTCCAGCCTGAACAGAGGGTGTCGGAGGGAAGTAAAACGGCATGGAATGGCCAAATAGTACACTGACACCTGGATGATTGATTAGACAGAAATAATGCTGGAAGTGCAGAGGCGTGGTAACCATTAAGGAGGTAAATACTGGTATAAAGTATTTCAGATGAAGCTGACAGTTGGCCTAACGCTCTGAACTCAATGTTTGTGTTGTATTGTGCTCCGTGTAGAACTAGAGTATCAATTAGTTATGAAGTAGAAGGTATATCCTTCTTGTTTTCAGGGACCGTGGTCTTGATGGTATTGAGCTGCACCTGGTCAGAGCTTTGCTGAATCCAGAGTCGGACAGCATACTCCTTGGTCCATTTAGCTATCAGTGAGGTGTCTCCAGAGCCCAGAGGAGAATTCGAGCAGAGGAGTCCTTTCCTGCCGCCATCACTCAAGATAAGCTGATTTGGCCAGCTGAGCTCAACATTATGTCCCCTCATCTTGAAATGACTTTATAAAAATAACATTCAGAGGGGGATTTAATTGTATTAATATCAGGAACTGAGAACATCTCCAATACTAGTTTCCTTAAGACAAACTATTGAAGTCATGATGACAAATACCAACAGAGCTTGAACAAAACAAAACCAGTATTACCTCATTTTACTACTACACAACTGACACACATAGGATATTTTTAATAATATATGTCACTACAATATTCATATTAATCCATTCTGTACATAACTTGTAATGAAAATTGATTGTGATTCCTGGTTCCTTTGTAATTGAATCAGGACACATATTCATTCATATCAGCAATGAATACATATTGTTATTTGAAAAGTTATCAGTGACTCCGTAAGATATCCTTTAGAGTGTTATATGTATGTGAGTGTCCCAGTGTTGTCAAGTATAGTGGAATAAATTAAATTGTTTATCTGTCTGTTGTTGTTTTGACTTACACTTCATCCTACACATACCCTAGACACATAACGTAGTCATCACACTATTGCAGAATAATTCTGACTGAGATATATAGATATGTGGTAGCAAGTAAGGTTATCTATAATACACTACTCTTAATAGATATAGATACCTTCACAGCTGATCTCAGTCAGTACACTAAGTCCCCTATAAATATTTATAACATCCCACTTCACCACACTCAGTCAGTACACTAAGTCCCCTATAAAGATTTATAATATCCCACTTTACCACAATGGGTTCCTCGAAGTCTCACAAATGACTACCGATTGCAAATGAAAGCAATTTCTTCTGAATTGTTGGAGCGTTTCAATGCTGATGGAGAGAACATTTTGGCTAAGATCGTTACAGGTGACGAGACCTGGGCACATCATTTTGAACCTGAGACAAAAAGACAGTCAATGGAGTGGCATCATCCGCAATCACCACGAAGAAAGAAATTCAAGACAATTCCTTCAGCTGGAAAGGTCATGATCACTGTCTTTTGGGACATTGAAGGTGTGATTCTTGTGGACTTTATGCCAAGAGGAGACAATCAATTCGCAAACTTACATTAAGACATTGAAAAAACTCAATCAACGTTTTCGCAGAGTTCGGCCGCACAAGAATCCAGCAGACCTGCTTCTCCTTCACGACAATGCGCGACCTCACACAAGTCTGGCAACACGGGAAGCAATCACCAAATTAGGTTGGACTGTACTACCCCATCCACCCTATAGTCTCAATTTGGCACCCTCTGATTTTCATCTATTTGGTCCACTTAAAGATGCACTCCGTGGGACAAGGTTTGAAGATGATGAAGGAGTGATTCATGCAGCGAAGAAATGGCTACATGATCAAGACAAAATCTGGTACGGGCTAGGAAATCATGCATTTGTTTCGCGCTGGCATAAAGCGGTACAAGTTGATGGGGATTATGTTGAATAACACCAATGTTTATATGACATATCCATGTATATTGTGTACAAATTTCATGCTTTTTGAATAAACAGCTCCTGAGATAAACGATGTGGTGCATTACTTTCTGAACGACCCTCGTAGTACATAGTACAAAGATTGTGTAAACAAAAAATTTCTTGCGCTGTGATTACCCAGAATGCTTGTAAAATGATTTAGATGTTACCGATTTTACACATCAGCTGCGCTTTCCCGCTACGGCTCAGTTACTTGACCTTGCTGGCGAAAATAAAAATGACCTAGGCGTCAGGGTTAAAGTCCCTGAAGTGGCATCACTCTCTATTAAAAAAAAATAACGGTAGTCCCAAAGCAGATACAACCGCAGGGGAGTGAAGTGTTAGAGACTTCACAGGGAGTGAAGTGTTAGAGACTTCACCATACTAATTCCAGCATCGAGAGGTGGGGGTGACTAGTTTTCTTCCTCGCTGTCTTTTCCTTCCCTAACTCAAGAGAAATGTCAGGTACCCATTTATAGCTAAGTAGATTGGAGCGTGAATCGATCCCGGCACCGGTGCTGCGAGATACCAGCTCTCTAAACACTCTGCCAATCGCACGCGCACGCTCTATATATAAGAAGTTAAAAAGGGGATGACGCTGATGATCTCCCTAGAACCAGGCATACATGAAACCTGTAATGGGGTCGTCCACATATGACTTCAGGCCGTAAAAAAAAAAGGGGGGGGGGGGGCGGTATTGGACTCAAAATTTTGTGACGTTGTGTGACGATATCGGGGAGGGGAGGGTGGAAAAATGTGACGTCATACAAAAAATGTAAGAATCGCGCTCGCATCTTTCAAAAATTATGTTTCTACTTTTATCCACAATAGTTAACTTTTATCTGCAGTAGTTAACTGTTATCCGCATTTGTTAACCTTTCTCCACAATAGTTAACTTTTATTCACAATAGATAACAATTCCGTCGTGGACGACGTATATTTATATTATTATCTCAGCTTGTGATAAAATCCGTTGTGCCATGTTCATCATTTTCGTTCTCTCCTGCATTATTAACTTATTTCATCATTTTCCTCACTCATTGTCCCATTATTTGGCATATTTTATACACCTACATTCTTGCTTAGTCACTCCCAGACTTGTTTACGTTTCACCATGTGAGTCGTAGTATTACAAGGCTAATTAGACAGGGCAGCGGATAATACTTCTATCACTTAAGTCGCCTAGCCACCGTTGATAGAGACGGTCATTGTTGACATAAGGTGGTCTCGTAGGATCGACGGAGAGAAAGACAGATTGTCAGTCTGGGAAAACCGTCTGGGAGATTGTTATGAGTGTGGCGTGAGGTTTTATTTGGCTCTAAGATCAGTATAGTACTGACAATTACAGAAATATAATTTCTGCAGAAAATGGTGAAGTTCCAGTGTCTGAGAGGACTACTGGTATCACAAATTAGTTACGGCTGTGAATGATCTGATCTCGAAACAATAGTAGAGAGGAGACAGACATAAAGTGCCACCTCCGCTGTGTAACTAACTGTGATATTAAAAAAAACAGGGAAACAGATTTTACTTAACAATGATAAAATTGACAACTTGTTCAAATACAATTTCCTTATTATTTATTTAGTATATACACTATCTACTCTTGTGCTGAAGGGTGAATGTTGAAAAATGGAATGTAATGAATTTGTAAGTTTACATATGATTCACAAATATTTATATAGATATGTAAATATATTATAACAAATTTTCCAATTATAAGAACAAAAATTATATCAGCTGTGCTGTTATTCAATTATAGTACAGGTATCAGCTGTGCTGTTAATTACGTATAATTTATCAGCTATAATCTTATTATTGTCTCTTGCTACGCTAATTCACTTTCTCGTCACTGACACTAGCTTTTGCTGCACAATGCTGACAGAAATGGTACTAATGTGTACTCATCTCTTAAAAGGTCTGTCCTTCTTGGTTTGGTTGACACAAAACACCCGCTGATTGTCGTTTCGTTAGCCCACCCAAGACTGAGGGGGACTAAAGAGGTTGATCCTGTGCAATCACTGTGCTCCTGCGACGTTCCAGGCAGCTGGAGTGACACGACGTACGACCTCAGGTTTGATGACACGAATAAAACCCTCTAAGATTCAAACAGACCAGTTTTTGACTCGACTTAGCGAAGCAGGCTGCAGGTCGATGCCCTCAGGCAAGCTATAAATCAAAGTTGACAGCTCCTCTCACACAGTCGGTCGTCTCTGGTTTCGTGTTCGGTGTTGCGTGTTTTTAGCATAAAATCCGCCCGATTATATAGGTAGATGAATGCTTAAGAAAAGCTTTTGGTTGGTTCCTGGCGGAGCAAAATGATTGGTTGTCTCCGGTTTAGTACCTCGCCTCGTACAGCCTAATTTTATTAAGTTTTCTTCCGCCATCTTGCGTGAACAAGATGGCTACGACCCACATCCGAGAAAAACAGGGCTTAAGTTTTTTCATGGCGTAACTTCTGGTAATTTATTCCGGCTCAGCAACTGTGCGTTGATTGGCTGGGCTCTCGACATAGGGATTTAACAAAGTAGTGGGGTTATACACAACTCGTTTTCACGACAATGAGTAAAGTTCATAACATATATGTCGATATCAATTCAGTTCGACATATCGTTGATTTGTTTATGAGACCATTGCCCTGATTTCAGGAAGTGACGTCATTACTTTTGGTGGCCTAAGTTGCAGACGCCAGTTTTGCAGTCTGCTAACTAAAGTTTCCCTTAGTTTGGGGGATTCGCTGTGTGTATTTTGAAGGCATTGGACGCATGTGTTTTATGCTCCTGAGTATTGTGTAATTTTACTGGATCTTCATTATGTTGTTCCATCACTAGCTTACCCATATACCTCAGTGTGGTAAGACTAGTTTATTGCATGAAAGAAATGAAGATGATTCTGTGAAGCACGTGAGTTGCATTAATATAATAAAAACTGTGTGGAAATGTCTTTGACATCGTTCCAGTACAAGACTGTACAGAGACACTAGAGACTATCTAGGTACTGCTATAATTTGATGTGCAGATTATAAAGATATATTTGGAGCTGCAGGATATGTTTTAAGTCATTATGTGAATCGTCCAATCTGGCCTGCGGACTGTCATTCAGGTTTTGAAGTTTACGGTGTTTGGGCAAAGACTGAATGGATATACCCCTATCTGTACTTGGTCTGTATTATGTATATGATTCTGTGTGAATCAATATAAATAAATAATTGAAGAACTTCTCTACCTTCAACAATATAATATAGCCCAACAACGTCTCGTAACAGAGATGTACATAAACATAGGTGATAATATGTATTCGCTTCCGATGGCCCATCTCTGTATCAATAATACATAATCTCTGCGGAGATTATGATTATTTACATATAGCTTTTTATGTGATATATTGTGATATATTGTTGTGCACTTTCTCAAATTCTTCGTTCAGTGAGTTGACTACTTATTATGTAGTGACAGGCATTAGCCAGGAAATGAGTTCACCGATGTGTTTGTGAGTTTGCACAAATGCAATCGGAAGTATTACTGCCATATTTGAAAGAGGTCACGAGTTTAAATTTTTACAATTGATATTTTGAAACACGCTGGGGATAGTAATTATTTGACACCCCGACCCACATGGTTCTAAAGAGACAGGATTGGTCTAAATCGAGAGCCTGAAATAAACTTTAGCCCTCATTGGAAAGCTGGTCGGAAATACCATCTGGGACTTGGACTGAGAATTCGAAATATCATCTAGCAAAATCGGAGAAAAAATCAGACTGCAGTTTCAACAAACGTCAAGTAACATCGGCCAGTAGCCAGAGAGAAGGATCGGAAAAAGAATTCTAAACAAAAGAGTGACAGATCGAAGTATTTGGGTGTTTTTATAACTTAAAAGAGAACCTGCAATTTTAAATACAAAGACTGGAAACTTCAGGAATCAAAAGCACAAGTCATAAGAGGGACTCTGACGCTACCCCAGACCTAGTGTTCGAAGCATCAAATCAACGTTGCTGTGTCCATTCTACTGTGCAAATCCCGTGACACAACTGAAAAATCGGATACAATCTGTGTAAAATTAGATTATACCAAAAAAAAAAAAAAAAACAGTAATAGGTTATCACCATCGCGATAACAGTCTGATGACAAAAAAAACAAGAACGTAAAAGCTGAGCTAAATACATAGACAAGAAATAATAAAAAAAATGTACTCACCTCAACTATTTTATCTTGCTGATCAGTGGACTTGACCTCACACTCACTCGCCTGCTGTGTTGAGATGTCTAGTTTGTACGCGCGGTCCTTCAGCTGGTTCTTCAGTACCGCTCGCTCTCTTCTCAACATAGTGATCTGTAAACAAATTCCACTTTTGATACGACGCCGCTACTTATGCCAGAGATCAAGTCTGCTCACAGAACGGTTTAATCTCTAACATAATTTACGCAAAAATTATCATTTGCATGATATCTGAAACTCGCTGTTCTCTAAGATTATATATATATATATCTTTTTTTTTTTTCTTGACCAGCGGCACTTCGGCTTTCAGCCCGTCGGCCCAATGACATGTCATTGCGAGGCTGGGGAGCCTGTGGACTTTCCTTCCAATCCGGTCAGGAGCTTCGCCCCTTCCCAACCACAGAGGGTTTCTAAGATATATTTAACATAGTAATAAAGCTGCAAACATGGCCTAACCCAAGTAGAACAGTCCCAACTACGATGGTTTGACCATGTCTGCAGAATGGGAGAAGATCGGCTACCTCTACAAGTATGGGAAACTCAGAGCCAGGGGTTTAGACCTCCAGGACGACCCAGATTCCACTGGGAGGACAACATTAGACAATCTCTGAAGGACCGAGGACAAAAAAGGAACCAGGCCAGGAGGAGGATAGTATGGCGCTCTTTCTTCCAAACACGACTAAGTAAGTATAAAGCTAAGCATGGTTCTGTAGCATATGCTGCTGTTAGGAGTGAAGTGCTAAAGACATCACTATACCAGGTCTCGGCTCTATGAAATGGGATGAGTGGTTTCACATCCACGAGGTCTTTACATTCTCAAACTCAAGAGCAGAGTAATGTACTCATTTACAGCTAGGTAGCGATACGTTACCAGGTTTCGAACCAGGTAACCCGAGAAGCAAGTGGTCTATCCATTTCGTAATGGACGCTCAATATAGTTATATTCAATCTTGTTTTATCTTCTCCTTTAAAAATCCCTCAGACATCCACTTCCACATGCCTAGAAAATAGCTTCAACCAGCGTGAGTTTGCTTGAATATCTGTAGAGCTCGTAACGGTGACGAACACGCCATCATGAGGTAGATTTCTACCTCCCTTTGCCAGTTTCTTAGCACCTTCATTGCTGGGGATGCTACAGTGAGATGGGATCCGTTACGTCACTAGTTTAAATTGTTGACATAGTTTGTGAAGCATTACTCTTAGGTCAACCAAGTATGCACTATTCTGGCTCTTTTGCGTTGCAATCAATGACAGTGCGTCTGTGAAGAAAGCAAATTGTCTCCCAATGCTGTCCTCTGTCACTAAAACATCTGCTGCAGTTTTCAAGGCCTCTACCTCTGCTCTTAAGTTACATAAGAATTTTCCCGTTGCCAAAGACATTCTGTGTGTGTATGTACCTGCTCTTCTGTTGCATATGTTGCTGATTCATTTGTGTATGCATGGGTCCTAGTGTTGCTTGGGTAATGTTTCTCTATGTATTTTCTGTTCATGGTTTTTTCTCTCTGTTGCAGTCTGGCTCTTCTTTTTCTAAATTTCAGGAAGTATTCTATCACTTCAGGTAAACAATTTGTTTCCAAACTGGGAGCTAGTAAGAAGTGTAGTTGGGTTTAATTGTTAATACCGCATTTAAGGGAACTGCTCTTATCATTGTTATGGTTAATTCTACAAAGTTGCTTCAAGCCTCAGCCTGATCCAAGCATGACTTTTGAGGAGGCAGAGTTTTATCATAAGCAGACATAGGAACACATGGGATCCAGACCACACAAAAAATGATGCATATTACTAGCTCAGCAGAAGTTAACAAGTGATAATGTTTAGACTCCACACGGGGATCAACAGATTGGGATATTATCTATTCAACAATAGGAACTACCGATGAGTGTCAATGTGGCACAGATAAAATGACAACTGAAAATCTACTTCAAAGATGTCCAACATATGAGCAACAGTGAAAGCACATATGGATGTCACCAGTACCCTGTCTGGAAAAAAAGACTCTAAGCAGATGAAAAAAATCTCAAGCTGACCATTACTTTCTTTGAAAATATTTAAGTAGACATCTGAGAGTGTACGAAGACAAAGAAAAATGAGCATAAACGAACACTACAATAACATTACTATAACAAATATCGTAATTTAGCATACTTAAACAAAAAATTGCCTCGTTTTGGCGAGGTACACACAGTTCAACCTAGACACAGGGTTGTCGGTTATATTAGGGCGCATGCTCAAATAATATTGATTAATTGACTTGACTTCCGCTTCCCAAGCAGTGTTGATCTTCAACAAACTCATACCAAGTCATCTTGTCCCGTCTCATCGACTCAAGCTTTTCCCATGTTTGTGTCATCACTTTCATGACTGTCCTGGTTCTCTTCTGCATGTGGTTTTTTTTTTCAGTGTCCCGCTTACTCTTTAGCCATGGGGATTCCAGAACAAGTAGTAAAGGGAAAAGGGAAAAGGTAAATGATCCCATTACATATCCATTGAGTCACAGTGGGAATATGGTGTTAGGCCAATATTTTCTTGACCATCGGCACACTAGGAATGAAGTGGGCAGCATCACGCAGGCCGCCTTAACCTTCCCAGAGTTACTCTGGTATCAAATTCATGAATCTGGGTCGACCCCGGAGCAGTTTGTGGTCTAAAAAATCCCACCTCAACTGGGGATCGAACCATAGACCACCGAACTAGGAAGCCAGTGCACTAACCACTGCGCCACCGCGGCTCCCAACAAGTATTAATCCTATAAACAATTGTCCTCAATGTGTGTGGAATCCATCACCAGTGTCTTCTTCTCATATTTAGTTGGACTGGCGCTTGTGAGGTTCTTGCCATCGGTTCCACATTGGCGATCTTATGATACCAGAGTCGATAAAGGGGAGTAAACAAGAGTGACATTATAAACTAAGATGTTTGTTAATAGAGTTCTCTCTCAATACGATACCGACAGTTGTAAGATTGATACACAAACTGCCGGAGTTTAGACACCCTGTTTAAATGTATACATTTTACTTATAAGGAACAAGAAGAAGCAAGCTGCCATTCTACAAATAATTATTATGCTGATGGCATGGCATTGCTCACTGATAAAACGCAGATTTTGGAACGCTGGGCACAACACTTCAATGCCATCTTAAATTATCCATCAACCGTGAACGACCAGGCCATTGCAAGCATACCGCAAGTTACAGTCAGTAATAGACTTGACCTTCCACCCAGTTTGGAAGAGGTCAAGAAAGCAACCAGTCTACTGTCCAGCGGCAAAGCCCCTGGATCAGATGCTATTCCTGCTGAGGTTTATAAAGCTGGAGGCAGCATGCTGCTGCAGAGATTAACAGACCTCTTCCACTCAGTCTGGGATGAAGAACAGATACCACAGGAATTGAAAGATGCCACCATTGTTCACATATACAAGCAAAAGGGAAATCATCAATCATGTGATAACCACAGGGGAATCTCCCTATTATCTATTGCAGGCAAAATCCTGGCTCGAGTCCTGCTCAATCGCTTGACTGTTCATCTCGAATCGCAGGACTTACTTCCAGAGAGTCAGTGTGGTTTCCGAGCAGGCCGCGGGACCGTCGATATGATATTTGCAGCTCGCCAACTTCAGGAGAAATGCCAGGAACAGTACAGTGACCTATACACAACATTTATTGACTTGACCAAGGCCTTTGACACTGTCAATAGGGATGGACTATGGAAAATTATGGCGAAATTCGGCTGTCCCGATAAGTTCATCTCAATTGTCCGCCAGTTTCATGAAGGTATGATGGCTCGCGTATTGAATGATGGAGAACCTTCTGAACCCTTTCCGGTCACAAACGGTGTCAAACAGGGATGTGTGCTCGCTCCGACACTATTCAGTATGATATTTGCTGCCATGTTGTCTAACGTTACGCATGGCAGTAGTGACGGCGTACACATCAGATACAGGGCAGATGGGAAGCTGTTTAATTTGAGACGATTACAGTCCTTTACAAAGGTGAATGAAACAATGATCTCTGACCTTGTCTTTGCGGACGACTGTGCCCTCAACACCTGCACAGAACTAGACATGCAGAACAATATGAGGAGGCTTTCTGTAGCGTGTGATGACTTTGGTCTTACCATCAATACGAAGAAATCTGAAGTAATGTTGCAACCTGCTCCTGGGAAACCTTACTGTGAACCAAATATCACAGTAAAGAGCCAACGTCTCCAAGTGGTGGACAGCTTCACTTATCTAGGCAGTACCCTTACCAAAGATGGGCATATCGACGCCGAGGTCAACAACAG
Source organism: Oreohelix idahoensis (assembly GCA_024509875.1). Lineage (NCBI taxonomy): Eukaryota > Metazoa > Mollusca > Gastropoda > Stylommatophora > Oreohelicidae > Oreohelix > Oreohelix idahoensis. The sequence goes on from JAMPIV010017023.1 coordinate 42,177, forward strand.
AATTGCAAAGGCAAGTGCAGCTTTTGGAAGACTAAGAGTAAATGTCTGGGATCGACAAGGAATTAATGCCGCCACCAAGATAAAAGTATATCATGCAATAGTGCTCACTACCCTCCTGTATGCCTGTGAAACATGGACAGTGTATAGCAGACACGCCAAGAAGCTTAATCATTTCCACATGAGCTGTCTTCGCAGGATACTCAGGATCAAGTGGCATGATAGAGTATCTAATTCTGAGGTCCTCAACAGAGCACATATCTCAAGCATCTACACATTGCTGCAGAGGGCCCAAATTAGATGGGCTGGACATGTTGTTCGCATGCCCGAAAAACGCCTCCCAAAGCAGTTGATGTACAGCGAACTCTCTATGGGTAAGCGTACAGTAGGGGGACCAAAAAAAACGCTTCAAAGACACACTGAAAGCATCGTCGAGCAGCTTCAAAATTGATGTCTCCTCCTGGGAGACTATCGCACATGATCGCTCTGCCTGGCGGACAAACGTTACTCAAGGCGCTCGCATTGCAGAACAGAATTTAGCTGATAAGGCAGAAGGCAAGCGTGCTGCAAGAAAAGTCAGAATGCGCAGCAACACTACTATCGACTCTAACCATGTGTGCCCCGTATGTGGCATGACCTGTAGGGCCAAAATAGGACTAATTAGCCACATGAGATCACGGCACAGAGGTCTCACAATTCAAGTCTGAAGCTGTCGCCATCTTCGCTTACGATGGGCAACTATTATTATTATTACCTGATACTTATACTGAGGTAAAGGTGAGTTCAAAGTTGTTCTCCTTTAAAGATTTAAAAACAAATGTTAAGAACTGACCTCGTTTTCTGCATTGAGGAGTTCCTGGCTTGTCATAAAATGTCGAAGTTGTGCCTCGTGTATCAGGACGTTAGACTCATTCAACTTGATGGTAGTGTCGATTAGTTCAGCACTCTTTTGTTTCATCTCATTCCGCAGTTTGTTAAACTCTTCCTATAGATAGATAGATAAATAGATAGATAGATAGATAGATAGATAGATAGATAGATAGATAGATAGATAGATAGATAGATAGATAGATAGATAGATAGATAGATAGATAGATAGATAGATAGATAGATAGATAGATAGATAGATAGATAGATGGATAGATGGATGGATGGATGGATAGATGGATGGATGGATGGATGGATGGATGGATGGATAGATAGATAGATAGATAGATAGATAGATAGATAGATAGATAGATAGATAGATAGATAGATAGATAGATAGATAGATAGATAGATAGATACATAGATACATAGATAGATAGATAGATAGATAGATAGATAGATAGATAGATAGATAGATAGATAGATAGATAGATAGATAGATAGATAGATAGATAGAACGAACGAACGAACTTTATTTTCGAAGGGTTGAGAATTGGGCGCGCAGGCCCGTCTAACATTCTGCCCTTTCACTCTCATTAATCTTGCATACTATGTCCTTTTATTCCCACGTGTTACTTTAAGCATTAATTTAAAGGCATGCAACATTATAAAGTTAACATAACAGCATTCATTTACAGTTTACAATCATAATAAAAAATGAGTAGCCTAGGTTTAAAAAAAAAAAAAAAACAATATAGTGACTGAAGAAAAATAATAATAATAAAAATAAAATAATATAAACAAAACAATAAATAAATAAGTTATGTATACCGACACTCACTTATGAGGTCAAAACGTCTAATCTGTAGTATTTTTGAATGTGTCATCAATCCTCAATACAAAAATTACAAAAACACATTCTCGCTTACATCCATACATTCTTGGCGGAAATTGAAATAATAATAATAACACTTTCTTGCGCACTTCTGTAGCAGAAAAAGTCTTTCAGCAGTTTAAAAAAAAAAAAAATTATATCTGCATGTACATGACCCATTTAAGCAAACGGAAACATTCACATCTCTACAGTACAGTGGTATGCGGGTACATTCTCACATACATTACATTATATAATAGTATTACATGGATATAAAACAAATTATTCCCATTAAAAACGAGCGGAAGAGGAAAAGAAATGTTGACCTATGGATGAGATGTTGACAGGCAAATGATGTTTCTATGGGGGTAGATAATCAGTATTTAGGAAGTGTTTGAAAAGTGCTTTGTTAAATGAATATTGTGTAGGTAGGCTTTTTAGGTGGTGTGGAAGGCTGTTCCATAAGTAGGCTCCAGAGTAGGCTAGACTCTGTTTGAACAGGTCGATCCTAGGTTTGGGCAGACGTAACTGATGTAATTGTAGTCCCTCTCTTCTACTGGTTTGAAACAATGATCGTAGGTACGGCGGAGCATTGTTTGATAGAATTGCGTGAGTCAGCTTGGCTTTGTTGTAGAGAAGACGTTTTTTCAGGGACAGTATTGTGGGTTCTTTTCCTGTCCTTGTGTGTGATATCGTGCGATTATCGGTGATCAGACGTATTGCTCTCTTATGCAGGGAGTGCAGTCTCTGAGGTGGAAGCAGGGCAACCATCCCATAGTGTAGAGCAGTAATCTAGATGTGTCTGTATATGTGAGGTGTAGAACAATAGTCTAGTGTCTGCGTCTAAGAAGTGTTTTATTTTGGCTATCTATCTATCTATCTATCTATCTATCTATCTATCTATCTATCTATCTATCTATCTATCTATCTATCTATCTATCTATCTATCTATCTATCTATCTATTTATCTATCTATCTATAGGAAGAGTTTAACAAACTGCGGAATGAGATGAAACAAAAGAGCTAGCTAGCATTCTAATTCCCTTCGTCATGGACGGACGTGTTTTTATCTGCTCTCACATTTCGCAGCATTAACGCAGGAAGTTTAAGTCACATTCCGTGGATTTTTATATCAGTATATTGGTTATTAGACGGTGAAATTTTTAAACATGATATTGTGTTAATGTAATGTGTAACATTTTATAGAATACCGTTGAAATGTGTATCAGTTTTTTCTCTATGTTATTGGAGGATATTTTTAACAATGACTACATGACTCATCCGAATGTGACCTTCGCCAAAGCAAGAGGTCAGTTGTTGGTCAAGCGTTGCTATCAAGCATCATAAAATTTTCCCGGTATACAATGTTCCTCACCGATAACAAAACGCCCGGTGGAATGTAACAATGTCATGCTTGGAAGAAGGTGTTAGTTCGCAGCTAACAGTGGGCCCCAGGGACGCTCGTTTAAGACCAACGACCATAAAGAACTATGCTTTGAACAAAGAGAGGGCTATTCACCTAAAACTTAAAGGTTGTAGAACAGGGTCCGGTATAACCTTGAAGCTATCAAGTCATGGAAAATGTGTAACTATAACATTCCAGAACACCTTTCAGTACGAGGCATTTCGTTTCATTGTCATTAAATTCTACGAAACAGGACTTGTAGAGTCAAGAACAGACATAAATGGTGCACTAGTAGAAGACGTTATAACAACACCACTTCTCAAAATTCACCTTTATCACACTAAGAACAAAATTATGACCCAGGGGACTGCCGCAGCTATCGAATCATGGCTAGAAACAGAATTTGAAGAATTAAAAGAATCTGCAAAAATTGTAACTGATGTTGAGTTAGAAAACACTAAAATGGACTCCGCTGTTTCTATGCCCCACTTGGCAGTAGACTCAATGATTCCAGGCATAAGTGACTTTACTACCGACAACGACATTCTCAACATCAGCTGCAACCCAATGTCTCACAGTGAATCAGAAATTCTACCTTCTGCAGTATTGGATACAATAACAGACACCCCTACAATTTCTAAACCTATGTTGGCCATCGAATACCCCATGGACCATGAAAATATACGAAAAGCTGAAACTGTATCTCTTGAGCAACAAAAAGAAGACACCACGAAGTTACCTGTGTCGTGCTGCCAGGAGCTAATGCAAAATATGGAGGACACGCTACGAAGTTTAATTGGTGATCTCATGTCTAGTATACAGACATCGCTCAAGGCCGAAAACGAACTTCTTAAAAGGGAGATAGTATCTCTGAGGGAAGACAATTCTAGCATGAAGGACATCATCGAAAAACTGCAGAGAGACTTCTCACTCTATAAGATAAGACAACCAGATCATCCTCAAACAATAGTAGAAGATTGCGAAGAATCCATACATAAAAATACGCCAAATCAGCAAAAAGGTCACCACCAAACTGTACACAAAAAACACGAAGAGACACTCACAAACACAACATATCCCATTGGAGTCAAAATTACCAACAGATTTCAAGTTCTTGAGGATTGTTCAACAGAAAATGAGCAGGTATCAGCATCCCTACCAGACAACCAAAACCAAATTCACAAATCTCAGAGCCATCACAACAGTCCACAAAAAGAACACCACAAAAGGCAGCAGCATCAATCTAATAGAAAACAAAGTGAAGAAATACGTAGTGACGTTACACATATTGTAATTGGTGACTCCCTCTTGAAGGGTATTTATTGTGAAAGAATGTCCACTACAAGAGAAGACATCGTTTCAGTTATGACAGTGCCGGGGGCTGGTATTAAAAGACTACTGGACATAATTAATAAGTTCGATATTAATCACAAGATAACAAAAACAACACTACACGTAGGAATTAATGATATCATGAATGAGCAGAGCCTAAACCCCTCAGGATTGGTGGCTACAATAAAACAAAAATTTCCCAAAGCCTCCATCTTTATTCCATCAATCATACCACCATGCTATGGGTTTCAGCGTCGCACAGCGGACACTTACAACACAAAACTACAGAACTATTGTAAACAAAACGGCCTTGGCTTCATCAACAATACTCCATTCTTTACATCTAACTCAGGAGCACCTAAGAAACGACTCTACAGAGATCAAATTCACACATCCACACTGGGAAGCAGTATCCTGGCCAAAAACATAAAATATCCAGAAAGGACACAACAAGACAGCTCAACCCATATAGAGAATGCAACGAAATCTACTGAGACATCAACATATAATTACAACACATCACAAACCCCACCTACCCCTCAAAGAAGCACACCTATTGCAAGCAGGCAGCCTTCCAGCTATCACAACGCCACTTTCAATCAGGAAGCCGAATCTTATGATACCATGTTTCCCCCATTAGTCACAAAGCAGCCCCACTCAGGTACCTCTACCAACAGTATTCCAATGTCCCAGGCGCAGAATACTCCTACCAACACTACAACAAGGACGGAAGAAATCAGAGATCACCATGCTTCCTCCCCTAGTTCTTATTATCGTCCTCAGTGGAACCCTGAACTTGTCTATCTGATGCAATTCAGCCCTGCGTCACTTAGACAAGCATTAATGATGTCTGCCCAAAGTCATCCCTATTATATGCCCGGCAGAGACGTCAGTTATTGACGAACAAACACTTTGCTTCACTAAATCTCTGTTACTACAGCCTTCACTCCATTTGAACATTTGTTGATTTTTTAATACAACGGTAATAATCAGAACTTTTAATAGTTTATCGGTTAATATCCTCTAAAAAAAATTTTCTTTGATTACTTATTTCGTTACAATTTAAATTTCTTATTATCACGCGTAGCTTCAATTTGTTAGAATTTTCGGTGTTAAGGTGTGAAGTGTTGTATACTTAACTTGTCTGACTTGTGACTATTATTAATTTCTTCCATCTCTCGTTTAACTTCACTTTGTTGTGTTGAGCAGTTCTGGTGTGATATGTTGTATGCCTGATTGTTTTGTGACAATTTTCATATACTCAGTTGAAATTGTTTTTTATTAGTTGTATTAATTATTTTAATATTGTATTTTCTGCAATTTCTCATTTCTTGAATTCCACTTCCTTGGTGAAGTATTAATTCGTAAAAATATTTTGCGCTTTTTGTGTGCATAGCCTAACTGTTTTTTAACTTGTATTTTTTTATTATATTTTTTTTTATATTTTTTTAAAATATATCTTTCTTTTTACTATACAAGCATGGCTGGTAATTATGTACCGTGGCTTCACAAGGATGGTCTACGACTTGGTCATCTGAATATTTACCATCTTCTAGGTAAACTCCCCGAACTTACATACATTCTAAGTAATAATTTTCACATTTTTGGACTTTCAGAAAGTCGCCTAAATGACAGAATAACAGACGATGACATTGCGTTAAATGGTTTTAAAACTATTCGGCGAGACGCAAGCAAAAAACAAGAGACAGGTATAACAGTTTATATTTCCACTTCCCTTAATTTTCGCCGCAGAAACGACTTAGAGACAGCAGAGATAGAATGTGTATGGTTGGAAATAAAGCTACCGAATCAGGGCCCATTTCTGGTGGGATATCTTTATCGAAATCCTAGTGCAGGACCTATATGGTACGAAGATTTCACCATAATGATGGACAATGTATTTGCCACAGTCAAGGAGGTTGTTCTTCTTGGTGATTTCAACATCGATATACACAATTCAAATCTAACATGGAAAAATATAATATTATCGTACAACTTAAAACAAATAGTTAACCAGCCTACAAGAGTAACACAAGCATCAACCACACTAATCGACCACATCTACGTAACTTGCCCAGAAAACATCATAGAATGCTCTGTCCCTAATATTGCAATGAGTGACCACTATCCAGTATGCTGTACATGGTCAAAGAATAAATGTAAAGTTCCGAAAAATAAACATGTAAGTATCAAATTTAGAAGTTTCAAACATTTCAGTAAGGAATTATTTTTAAATGACTTGCTAACTGCACCTCTCGCCCGTGTTTACCAACTTCCTGATCCGGATGACGCTATTGAATACTGGACAAAAATTTTTTATAATGTTTTTGACACGCACGTACCAGCTAAGGAAATTCGCGTCAAACGACAATTAAAATCTCCGTGGATCACGCAGGAAGTGTTGGAGGCTATGAGGCAGAGAGATCAAGCGCACAAAAATAAGGACCTCAACACATACAGGGTATACAGGAACAAAGTTCAATATTTAATTCGGAAAGAAAAGAAAAATCGTTTTAGAAATATAGTTCAGAACAAATCAAATAGTAAGGAAATATGGAAGGCAATTAACACCTTAGCGAAAAAAACGTAATGCACCAGACTCATTCTCTTCCAACACTTCATTTACTTGCACCGACTTCAGCAATCACTTTCAAGCAGAAATAAACGGTCTGAAATCCACAATACCACCTTCCTGTAGTGACTTAGACAAACTTTCAGCATTCTGTAAAAACAAATGTACAAACTCAGTTCCACCCGACATTCCTTTTATGACAGTTAATGAAGTGTATAACTATCTTATTGGCCTTAAGGATAATAGCTCATCAGGGCTTGACGGAATTAGTAATCGAATACTGCGTTACGCCGCACCAGCTATTAGTGATTCACTAACTTTTATATATAATCAATGTATTGCTAAAAGTTATTTTCCTTCAGCCTTTAAGATTGCCAAAGTATATCCTCTCTTCAAACCTGGCTCGTCAGATAACAGTAATCTTGGTAACTATAGACCTATTTCTCTTTTATCATCGCTTTCTAAACCACTAGAAAAAACACATACATAAAGCAACACTACATTACCTAGTTAGCAATGACTTGCTAATTGACAGTCAGTCAGGGTTTCGACAAAAGCATTCATGCCACACAGCTCTAACTAAGATGATAGACAACTTGCACCTAAACATAAATAACGATAACATATGTGGAGCAATCTTTGTAGACTTTAGGAAAGCATTTGATATGTTAGATCACGCTGTTTTAATAAGAAAATTAGAAACAATGAAAGTTAACTTTAAACTAGTGACATTACTTAAATCATTCCTGTCCGACAGACAGCAAGTAGTGTGGTACAATAACTCCTTGTCAAGCCCAACTATTATTGACACTGGTGTTCCTCAGGGTTCTATTCTCGGCCCTCTACTTTTTTCCATTTACATAAATGACCTTCCACTACACATCGAGCACTCATCCTGCGACCTATTTGCCGATGACTGTACCATTTATACTAGTGATAAAAGTTGCAACACGCTAGAAATATTATTACAAAGCGACACAGACAATCTTATTAAGTGGAGCAATGAAAACTGCATGCAAATAAATATCACTAAAACAAAATGTATGATAATATCAACTAGACAAAAATTACAAAACTCGCCGAAAACAACACTTCAGCTCTACATTGGAACCTCTTTAATTGAAAATGTAAATGAATATAAAACACTAGGACTCATAATTGACCAACATTTAAGTTGGAATTCGCATGTACAAGCACTGACCAAACAAACGGCACAAAAAGTTTACCAGTTAGCTAAAATCAAACATTTCCTAGATGAGGAGACACGAAAAATGTTCTATACATCCCAGATACAAACACATCTAGACTATTGTTCCACAATTTGGGATGGCTGCACCATGTCCAACACTAAAAGACTCTTTTCATTACAAAAACGTGCAGTGCGCCTAATTTCAGACAAAAACCTCACACAGTGTGTAGACGCATATACATATCTTAACATATTACCACTAAGAAAGCGCCTTCTCTTCAACAAAGCCAAATTTATTCACAAAATCTTGTCACAGAATGCTCCAACGTATCTGTGGCCTATTTTCAAATACAGCGGAAGACGCAGTCAACGCTTAAATAAATTACACATGCCCAAGCCTAGGCTCGACTTATTCAAGAAAAGTTTAGCTTTTTCTGCTGCTCATCTGTGGAATACTCTTCCACACGACTTAAAAAATACTCTTAGTCCATATTCATTCAATCACAGACTTTTCAAATACATCATGAGTGCAGATTATATGCCACCCTAATTTCGTTATGTTCTTAAATAATTACGCTGTCACCTCAGGGGCGCATTCCCATAGTCAGTTATGACTGAAGGGGCTATTATTATTATTATTATTATTACATAACATCATATGTAGGTTTTAAAGTTAATTTTGTCCTGTTTAGTATAAATTATGATACGCATCTGTAAATTTGTGTAACTGTTATTGTACTGTTACAATGTTGGGATTTTATTTTATTGTACTTTCTTGTTATTTTATTATTTAAGTAACATTTAGGATACGTGTGAGAATAAATAGATTAACTATGGAAGAAGAGAGAAAGGAAGGGCAGAATGTTAGACGGGCCTGCGTGACCAATTCTAAACCCTTTGAAAATAAAGTTCGTTCGTTCTATCTATCTTTCTATCTATCTATCTATCTATCTATCTATCTATCTATCTATCTATCTATCTATCTATCTATCTATCTATCTATCTATCTATCTATCTATCTATCTATCTAACTATCTATCTATCTATCTATCTATCTATCTATCTATCTATCTATCTATCTATCTATCTATCTATCTATCTATCTATCTATCTATGATAATGTTTGTACTTTTCAACATATGTTATGTCATGCTTATAAGTAATTAATGTTAATATGAGTGTGCTATATTATTATTTTACTTTACAACGTTGAATTCCTTGAATTTGATATGTAAAATGCATATGAGAATAAATGAATTCAGTATGAAAGGTGAGAGAAAGGAAGGGCAGAATGTCAGACGGGCCTGCGTGCCCAATTCTCAACCCTTTGAAAATAAAGTTCGTTCGTTCGTTCGTTCGTTCGTTCTTTTGAGCCAAGTGTTTGGTTAAATTCCGTACATGGGAGTTCCACGTTAAGTGCTGGTCAATCGTGATTCCTAGAACTTTGTGTTCTGTTACATGTTCAATTTGTATTGATTCCGCGTGTACCTGTAGCGATCTTTTGGTGCAGTTTAGGAGTTTCTGTCTGGTGGTAATCAACATAGATTTCGTTTTTGCTGTGTTTAATGGCATACGATTCATATTACTCCATTTTGTTAGATTGTCTACATCGCATTGAAGAGTCATTTCAAGTGCCACGCAGTCATTGTCACTAGTGTAGATAGTACAATCATCTGCAAAGATAGATAGATAGATAGATAGATAGATAGATAGATAGATAGATAGATAGATAGATAGATAGATAGATAGATAGATAGATAGATAGATAGATAGATAGATAGATAGATAGATAGATAGATAGATAGATAGATAGATAGATAGATAGATAAGCTTATACGCAGGTGACAGGAAGTTATAATTAAAATAACTGAAACTGGATGAAAGAGAAAATGAGAATGTTAAATGATAGATCACAGCATTTGGGTCTGAAGGTCGGTCTGAAGGTCGATCTCAAGGTCGGTCTGAAGGTCGATAGAGGAAATACAAAGAATGGGAGAATAATAGCCACAAACGATAGTTAGATTCTCCTTTCTCTTACACCTGTCACCTCCCCTAGGAGAACGGGTCTTTAACAAGCCAAGTCTGCCTGTCCAGTACCATCAGCTAAAAGTTTTACCATTCCTTCATCACCTTCATTTCTGTCTCTAGTTCTCTTTTCCGTGGTTCTTTGGTCTTCATCTACCTCTCTAACAGGGGGTATTCCAGAACAAAGACTGTCTGGTATTACTATCAACAGGTTTCCTCAATGTGTGTCCTATCCATCTCCAGTGTCTTCTTCTCATCTCATGTTCCACTGGTGCTCGTCTGGTTCTTGAAATCAGTTCCACATTAAAGACCTTGACGTACCATTTCAATCATTCTGTTCTACACAAACATACATATATGAAAGTCTGTAGCTTTTTGGTTGTTGTTCGCCATGTTTCGGAACGAGACTGGACTAGGAAAGACATCTCTGAAAGATGTGGTCTCATGCACACATCTTAGCAGTTACACAGGCAAAGTTAGAGCAACGGCCTGGGCTATTAAAATAAGAAAAAACAGTGCAATGGTGGCACTCGTTGCATTGCAAAATATATGGGAACAAAAAGTACGGTTTCGTCTCCCTCGTGCGCCTTCAGACTTCCATATTAATGACTCTTATAAAGGCAGTAGTCAGCTCACGGTTCCTGACATCTCGTTCGCCTTCAGACTTCCACATTAATGACTCTGATAAAGGCAGTAGTCAGCTCACGGTTCCTGACATCTCGTTCGCCTTCAGACTTCCACATTAATGACTATAATAAAGGCAGTAGTCAGCTCAAGGTTCCTGACATCTCTAATTGTCTGTTTGAAGTACAATTTAAGAATAAAAGGTTCTCACTAAAGTGTCAAGTCAGTCCAAACTGCAGGGCTCGGAACAATTGAAAACAATTAAACCAGCAACCAAGAAGTTACCAACTAATACATGTGTGCTTGCTCAGAATTGAAGGATTGAAATGGTATGACAAGATCACATGTATGGAACAGACAGAAAGAACCAGGCAAATACGAATGGAACACGAGGCTATCAAATGACGTTCCTATTAGATAGGACGCACACTTTAAGTACTACAAGGCAGTCTGTGGTTATGGAATCTATTATGTAGATGAAAATGCGGAAGCCTCCAATGTTACACCAAGAATAGTGTTGATAACAGAATTACAGTGGATAAGGAACAGCAGACAGACATTGAGTGGATGGCACAAGACAGGAGATTGTCACGGATTTGCCTCCCCTGCTGTGCAGTAGTGGTCCAATAGTGGCCAAAACTCAAGAGTATCTAATATGGGCCTTCAAAGGTGTCTACCTTCGCACAAGATTACTCTTGGCAGAGTTGTAGATAGAAGGATAATGATGCTTCTATCTCAAGGGTATGTTCATAAGATATTTCAGAAGTCAAGAACAATGCTGCATTGGCAGGGCAATTGCTAACTTATATCGGTCCGCCGCCTTTTTATGAAGAATTAGGCAATTATTAATTTCAGCTCGTCCAAGCCCCCACCCTGATTTACTCAGTGGAATTCTTCTTATTTGATACGGGTGGATTTAGGGCTCGCTCCTCTCTTGGTGATAAGGCCGCTATTGTGATGCTTCCATAATGATAATGGTAGAACTGACCATCATGGACGTTGTAAGTATAAGTCCGATTTCGTTGAAGAAACCTTCAGCCCGGTCACAATACCACCCCTATCGACACCAGGTATTATAGTTCAAGATGTAGGGTGTCTTATCTGGTTTTGTGTTGTTGTTGTTGCTGTGTATAGTAGTGATGTAGTTCACAGAGTTACAGCACATAGGGTACGACATGTGAAGTCATAAATGGGTAAACTGCTCTGGACGTTTTTTCATCATTTATTTTGACGCCACAGGTACAAGTACGTACATCCAGTTCACAATAGGGCAAAGTCATGACATTCACGAATATCAGCATACATAGTTCATCAATGCATTTGGCATATTCTAAAGATGATGATATGGCGCCAAGGGATTATATGGTTGGCTCCAAATACAAAAGTACATCAACAAAAATCCTCTTACTGCTCAGATGTGCTAAATGAGTCAAATCATAAGTCGCACGAGGATGGCATTCCAGGAGTGCAGGTCAAACTGACCTTTACAGGCATTCCTAAGTCTAACCTTGACGTAGGCATAATCGCTGACACACAGCGACGTTCATAGAACAAAGAACTGTCCTTCGGGCTGAGTATGACCCGTGTACATATAGATCTCAGGTATGAAGATACCTGGGGCGTGACTTCTATTAGAGGAACCTCCCTTTCTGTAATGCATACGTGAGCAGAGATCGACCATTGTCAAACATAAAGTAAAGTTACAGATTGGATGTAAATGAGGCATTACCTTCGTTCGAAAATCCACACCACAGAAAACATACGCCTCCAGGCGTTTTTTAGAATACTCTAGGGAAGGACCTTGTAAGCTAACTATCTCACAATAAGGCTCCTAATCCCTAACAAAATCACAGAGACGCCAAAACGCGTCTTCTCTGCTTCACAACTTTTCATCGTCTCGCAAGATAAAGAAACTTCCCAGACGCCTCGCGTCCGGACATGCGCAGAACGCATCTACTTGAATAGCAATCAACCAAGACGATCTAGGAACATTCCAGATAAAAATTTATACTAGATCAAGCCTTATATGGACATGAACAGAGACCTCAACACTGGTTTCAGACATTCCAACAACAGTTGACCGATACTACCAAATAAGGAGAATGATCACACTTCGTTCAAAAAATATGGACCGAACGTGTCTCGTCACAAGAGGAGGTAACATCATATTAAATGATAATCTCAATTATCCAGAGTTATATAGCTTTGACCGAAAAAAATTAAAGTGTACATTTCAGTCAATCTAATAATATAATGTCTTTAGCAAAAAATGATCATACAATGACTTTAGGAAAAAATGATCATATAATGACTTTAGAAAAAATTATTCGTATGTCCTTGAAAAAATGGTATAGCCCTGTTTAGAGTATATTTAGTAACTTGACTGAGACAAACATGCAGTACATTCAAAATGATTAAAGACGTTAAATATGTATATTTACAAACAACAGATTTAATAGTCATTTAGGTTTTAACAGGGCTTTAAAGAAATGAATAATTATTTATAAAAAAGGTTTATCATCACTGTTTTAGTGGAATAGAAAAGTGTAATGGAGGTCACTTGGCAGATTTTAGGGGTTACTTAGCTGTCAATGACGGTTCTGCTCCTTTTGATGGGTTGGTTTTTGGTAGATTGATAACGCTTGTCGCTGGTCAAGGTTGTAGGGCGCAGCACGTTCACAGAAGTGTCAGGGAGTGTCTACGAAGTTGGTCCCTCGTCTTAAAGCTCAGGTTACCTTTCCCTTCTTGTTCCAGAGATAGTACCCTCAACTGGTACCACCAACAACTGTGGTAAAAGAATAGAAACAAAACGCTCTCCAGAGTATTGCGTTTTCCGACACACAGCTATGGGTCCCTCTCTCCTATTCCACCATCCCATCTACTTCAGACATTACCCTCGATGAGAATTAAACTTAATCCCTCGAGAGGAAACAATGTTTACATTTAAATTGAATAGCTTTATATTTACTTTACATTCAAATGGAAAGGTTACTAGTATAGATAGAATATGTTTACATTAACATCTACACTGATTGGGAAAGTGTTCACAATATAGATTGAATATGTTTTCATTTACTTCTACACTGATTGAAAAGCTTTGAAACAAACATTAATTTTAAAGTGCATTTGTTTAAGTAGACATTTACAGTGGTTTGAAAATGAAATATTAAAATTAGAATGTACATCATTTCTTTCATCTTTCCCTCCCTGCTCCATATGGAACTTGGGATTACCGATGATTTTTAAGTTCTCTTTAAGAAACTAGCAATAAAGCAGTCACTAGCCCTTGGGTGGTGTGTGACGTATAATGGAAATAGAGTCTACAGTAATCTGACAGTCTTTGTAAACTCGAAGCGTTCTATAATTTGCTAGCTAAAACCATGCATTTACTGCCTGTGATTACTCACACAAGCTTATTTTCATCCCGCCTCTTTCTTTGAAAATAAGCAAACGAAGTGTTTACACACTTTCGTGACCTGCTCGTCATAACAGGTAGCGAATCAGGTTTGTTTACCTCATCTTATCACACGAGCTTATCTGTCAATCATACGATACCTGACAGACCGCACGTGAAAAACATAGAATCTCTTGAAGTCCGTGCTCAGGGGAAGTCAGAAACCCCTGGGCTCTTTGATCTCCAGAAGCGAACATTCGTACAGAGAAAACCCGTTAGGGAACTATAAGTCTTTTGATGACGGTCGAAAGCGCTCGACGAGAGACCGACCGTAAACTTTTATCTTGAATCTCTGTTTCTGATTCCTCAATACACATAGTAACATGAGAAGTAACATCATCGATAGATCAGAGAAATATAATGATATATAAACTGTGTTTTCTTAAACCTGCTATCAGTTGTCACTCAGAATTTATGGATAGTCTAAGCACGCAGTTCTAGAACCATGTCGCTAAATGTTTTATTAGCATTCCTGGGGATTTTTCATTCTGATTTTGTGGTAATCGAAATTAGTGCTTACGTATTTAAAAGTGTTAGCTTTTACCATTATAATTCACTAAGATTTACTAGCTGGTAAAACTAGTGAAATAAAATAACGCGTAGCTATTTCGTACACAAGAAGAGACGGTTTTAGCTGACTGATTTATATGCTAGGCGCGACTGATAGTGACAGGAAAGAATTCACGCTTATTTCATTGTGCGTATTTATTATAAGTGCCTATTATTTAATATCATACGACTAAACTATCAGACGCCAACCAAATTAATAGCTACTTAAGCGACGTGCGATAGTGTAGGCATAAAAGAAAACACCGCGTACCTTTTAAATTTAATCAGGACTGACGGAGTGGATAAGTGATCGTCTTGTGCACGTCTGTGTGCATATATGTAGCTATATAGAATCGTAGCATTTTTCCATAAATGTTGTTTCTTATATTTCTGCAGACCTGATCAAGAGCGTCCAGCGGTCTTTTTCTCTTTTTTGTTTGGTTTGGGAAATGTTACTGTTAGTTACCTGTGCCTCAAATTGGTTTGAGCGGTACCGATCTTCATTATAAGCGTACGCGCCAAAGATACATGAGAACAGTTCTAACACTAAAAGTAATTTAACTGGATTACCAAACCCAGCACTATTGTTTCAGTTTTATCAGCCCACTGGGGTGTACCAAAGATAACATTTATTCCCGACTTCTGACAGTCGTATTCAAGCGAAGCATACAGAAATTTACGCTGTCTCAGAATCGAAGCTCTAACATAGAGATGTCCGATAGGATTATCATCATTTATCAAATCGTAACATTTTTAACAACCAGGTGTTTCCCAATACTGGAAGTATTTTTCTCTTTTAGCTGTGAACCCCAAGAGCATTTTCTACATCAACTATTAGCGGTGACATTTTGTTCATCCAGGAAACACACACACCAGATTCGACGTTCACCTCACTATTCTTTGTTTTCTTAGAAGATGAACTGGGGCCAATTAGGGAAGTGAATCGGATAAAACATATATTCAGGGAAATTGTATTTCCAAGGGATATCACCAAGAGTAGGTAAGAGCGATTGAGTGGCCACTGCATGAAAGAGAGAGTGAATATATTTCTTTGCTACAGGGAATTTACCAACATTGGATTTGCTTAAACTTGTTTACTTTACTGGGTAGCATATAGCAGGAACTTGTTTACTTTACTGTCTACTCTGTAACATAGTGCAAACCTTCGACCTTTGGGTTATTAACTTTTTGGTTTCTTTTTCTCCATAATGGGAGGGCACGTTTATTCTGCTGTTTCGTATGTATGTAAATCTGATTGTTATTTGATCTTTCTTTAGATATTGGTGTTGTCAAGTTTAAATGATAATAAACATCAAAGAAATTTACCTTTGTGTGTTGGTCAAACCCATACCCAAGTAACCGTAGTTTTTCACGTTTGTGTGTCTTGTTGTCACATAGCTGTGTGTGTGTGTGTAGTTAAACTTACATTTATATATATGAGGAGGGCAAGGTTGTCTTGTACTAAATTATAGTCGTATAGATAGGCTGGAATAGAGAAACTTACTCATTCCATAGGCATTTTTTGTTCCTTAAGCTACCACCCGTGAAATCTATTTCTTACACCTTTCTCACGCACCTATCACCATCCACTCTACTCAGACGGGAAAAACAACTCACAACCTATCTGTACGACATGGTGGTTCATGAATTCATCATTCTATATGATGAGGTTGCCAGCCTTAAATGACTTGGACATCCATTTAGCAATTTTCACATATTAAT
The DNA here is from genome assembly GCA_024509875.1 of Oreohelix idahoensis. NCBI lineage: Eukaryota > Metazoa > Mollusca > Gastropoda > Stylommatophora > Oreohelicidae > Oreohelix > Oreohelix idahoensis. The sequence continues at coordinate 58,787 of JAMPIV010017023.1, forward strand.
ATATATATATATTAGTTTATATGTTAGTAATGAAAATAATAAACTGTAATATGCACAACTTACGCAAATCTTGGCTTACAGACTGTTTACTCAGATGAATACAGGCACTTGACTAGGCCTCTTACACGTGTTCTTTGGGGCCGTTATTTTAACACTAGATTCCCTCTACGACTCGTGTTTTCAGTTTCCTCAGATCCCGGTTCCTTATTAAATTATAAAGATTTCCTAGGCTTTTAAATCCTTCAAAATACCTCCAACAAAAGTCCGGTTTGAAAAATGGAATTCTGAATTTTAACTTCTGACAGTCTGGTTTCGTCTTGGCAAGCGATCTTCACAGTGTCTTAAAACTGCGAAACGGTCAGGTTATATGGCCCTTCCTCCCCCGCCTTTGTTTTGTTACGATGCTAATAAAGTGTGTGGGGTAATTTCAAAATTATTTCCGCCTAAAATAATATGTGTGATGCAAAAGGACACGTCTCCCATATATGGAATGAAAACGTCCGATCATCTCTCGGCCATGTTTACAAATAACTCATTATTACTTTAATATACAGTAATATCTTTGTAACAATATTAGGGCGTAAAAACGATGATGTCTATGCATGTCTGTTATTAAAATGCACTATTATTTCGCACAGACGAGTAATCTCGTTATCTGTCTGTCGTAGATTTTTCGATAGGAGAATTAAGACTAGGTTTGGTCCCTTCTGAATAGGTTTGAATAGGTGATAGACTCAGTGAGAGTTAGTGAAAGGTAATAGAATTTCCACACACGTGAGATGATAGATTTTGATATAGTGGCTGTCTCTGAAAGCGAAAAGAATTTTTCTCTCTCTCACCTATCTTCTACAACAGTTGTTACAGCGTCAGACAGACTACACCAATATACATATTACGTATATTTCTATCACTCACAGGCACGCACATACACGTGACGACAGGTAAACACACCGACGTGGGAAAACTATAACGATGATATATATATTATCTAGAACGAGCTGACCAAACACTATTATTAAGTTCAAGAGCGATTTTAATATCAGGAAAAAATCGGCTCACAACATCAAAGAAAGTACATCAAGGAAAATACATATACACATAGTTATAAAAATTCAAGGAAATGTTGCAAGGATGATAGCCCCGTTATAGTGTTAACTCTAGGTTTAGCCCGGCCCCGTTAAGAGAACAGATGATGGCGCCCGAGTCACAGATACATAGGGTTTGAGTCTAAGAGTTTTCTTTGTTTTATCTCGTAATTATATGCACAGAGTTTGAAAAAAAAAATCTGATTTAACCTAAGACAAAAAACACAAGAACTCTAGCCTTAGCAACAAATTATGCAGATTGAAAAAAAAATTAGGACAGCAACAGGGTGTCAAAGATATAATAGTGAAAATATCACTCAAACCAGCGTACACTCATTCATTCCGCCATGGCCTCTCATACATGTACTCACGACTTGGCTCGCTGCCTCTTGGAACACACTGATTTTAGATCTTCACACAGACTCAAAAAAAATGCAGTCTTCTGCCAAGAAGTCCCCAGTTCCAAAAGACGTATTTAACTTGGAGTCTCCGGGAACGACTACTTGGGTGTGCAAATTTGTTCAAATGTCTGATTAAGTCACCTAACAATTATTCCAGGCGCGGGAGTTAGCAGAGCACAGTGTCAATAGCGTAGGTTTCTAGAAATGATGAATGTCAGGTCGGTGCCTTCCCTCAGTATAGGATTCACTTTAGTCACACCACAGATTTGTCCACAAAAATATATATATATATATAGTCGGGAAATGTTAGTTAATACTTGAAGTATTTCGCGCCACCAGGCAGAAAGATTACGTAGAGTTTTTTTCTAGAAGAAATTAAGATCTGGCTCCAAGGTCCAGTATTTATCATTACAGTCTTTGAAACCCGTTATTGGGATATAGTATTTCTGGCTAACTCGGGTTGCATATGCACTGTTTAGACCAGTGGTACTTAAGAAACCCACGTGGTTCAAAATAAGGACTGTCTATTTCTTCACAAGTATGGAAACTACTACTAGGTGCTGGTAAAGTTAGGGTCACCCCAAAACTTTCACTGTGTGGAGGAAAAATAACACATATAATATAATAAACAGAATCTGTACTGGTTACAACTTACATTTAAACTTGCAAGCAGAGAGCTTTGCTTATCATTTAAACTTCCCGTGACGTAAGTTATATTTAAAAATCAGCAATCCTCATGAATTAGGAACACGTGCGTATTCCGTCACCATTCATGAGGCTCGATTCTAGAGTTTATATGTTAGTTTAGAAAAATACACTCGACTGAGTATTAGCGGTTAAATTAAATTCATAAATAGCTACTCTTGCCGTTATAAGCTAGAAATTTTAATTTTATTCTGCTTTCCACTGAATGCTTCCCTAGAAAATATAATAGCCTACCACTTTATTTCTCTTCTGCGCTAAAGAAATAGATTAAAATGAATTAAGCGATTAAACACTTTAACACTCACAAAATCTATATATCTATCATATTAATTACCTCAACCACAGAATTACAGGTAGTCGCACAACTTAAGAATAAAAATGCTAAAAATATTTCTGGAAGTCTAGAAGTTCGACAAATTGCCGAAACAAACTGAGATCTTCGCTAACAGCTATTCTGTTTACGAGCAACCTATCTACTGTGAGTCTATGAGCGAGAATGAAATTAAAGTTTCAAACTTGGCCAATATCTTTAAAATCGGACACAGGATCCTAATCTTATTTCGCCAAGCGAAATAGTCTCCCCTGTCCGTATAACACCTTCGTCCGCTTATCGCGTGACGTAACAGCCATCAGTGGCCGAGGGCTTGCATGAGTTGCAAATCTCAGACCACCGTCTGCAGTGCGGAGTGGATTTTCACGCTAAGCCGGGTTTTTCCTGACGAAAAAGCTCATGCGTTTACTGAAATGCAGACTCTCTGTCTACTTTCCATATCCCTCGGGTGAATTTTCACGCCCCAGGCCAGAGACCCTCAGACGAATGTCTAGCGAATGCTGTAAATTCACGCCTATCGTCCGACCAGCGCGACTGACATGTACGCAATACCACCCAGGTGCGATTCTCAGTTTTAGAGAAAGGAAAACAGGTAAACTTTGCGAATTATATGAAAATAATATTCGCAAAACGAATGGATGAAAAATATACAGGAAAAAGGAAATACAGAGATAATAAAAGAGAGAATTCGGGTGAAAGAATAGGAAGAAGATGTAGGAAGTTAAATGAATATAAACCCTACGTGACACTGTCGCTTGAGCACACAAAATCCGTCTTTTTACCATATTGGCAGAGAACGCACCCTGCCCTTGTCAACGATTAAACAACTGCGCTGGGCGATTTTAATGTTACTCCGTAGCCTGATGTCGAACATATCCGAAATTAACCAACATGGTTGTCGGCTAATATTATCTTATCAGTTCCTTCCCCAGCAGGGAGGAACAGGTAAGCAAACAGACATGACGACGTATCGCTGAGAGGAGTGTAAGAATGTTTGAAAATTCAAAATATCTGCTACATAGCACAGAAAGAAAAAAAGGTGCTGACCACTGAAAAGAACGTAATAAAGTTAGTACAACATTTGTAACTGATTATTGCCGGAGTGACGAAGAGATCGAGAAGAGGTCGCCCCAATCCATCCTGTCACAGAGTTTAAAGTCTATACTTTACAGGATTGGTTTGGTTTAGTTTAAGGACTATCTTCATTGCATATGGACTAATCCATAAGTGCTCTGATCTCCTCTGTTAGATCACACGGAGGATATCAACACAGTGCACGAAGCCCGTAGCACCGACGAGAATCCAAATGTGTGTATATAGAAATCACACATTCTATAAATGTTACTGTTGTGGGTAGATTTCTAATTTTTTAATTTTGCCAGGGCAGCGGCCTGATAGGCCTACTCTTTACGATTTCCAACTACCGTGGGATTTTTAACGTGCCCAACTTGCCGACGGGACCTTATTTTTTTCACCCTTATCCGAGAAGGCTAGGCATCCAATCTCACTACCCAGGAGACTAGCGAGGAGTATGACATCATTAGAATCACTGGTTCTGAAAAAAACAATTTTCCATAAATTATTTTCCCTCAACTAGGAATCGAACCCGGCACCTCTAGAACTAGAGGCGGACGCCATCTCTCTTAGCCACTCCGACCCCTTTTACAGGAGCTGTAGAGTAATGATGATGATAGACAGTTAGGCACGTAGGTTGACAACAGTTAGGCACGTAGGTTGACAACAGTTAGGCACGTAGGCTGACAACAGTTAGGCACGTAGGTTGACAACAGTTAGGCACGTAGGTTGACAACAGTTAGGCACTAGGTTGACAACAGTTAGGCACGTAGGTTGACAACAGGTAGACACGTAGGTTGACAACAGGTAGGTACGTAGGTTGACAACAGGTTGGCACGTAGGTTGAGAACTGTTAGGCACGTAGGTTGACAACACGTAAGCACGTAGGTTGACAGTAGACAGACATGAAACTGGACGTCGTATTCTGTAACATTCGCATCCACGTCTTTTCGACCATGACTGGATGGCACAGGACATGACGATGGCGTATATTTATTGTAGGCTGTGTTCCTCGGGGAAATGAAAGGTCATGATGATGATGATGATGATAAAGGCATCAAGAGAAATCTGACCTCAAGTCTTTTCAAAAGAGCATCGTTGTTGAAGAAGTTTGAAGGCATTGTGTTGCTGAGATCTACAGAGCTATCTCCCTTGGATAAAGTGGATTTGTCGAGTCCCAGCAGTTCTTTGACTGAGCTCTCCAGCTCCTGTATGGAGAAGAGAAATATAAAACTTGGATGAACATACAAGTACGGCTGATCAGAGAAAAAAATAAAAAAACATGAGCCACAGCTGGTCATATAAACATGCGGCAGAATGGCCTAATTGAACATTGTAATAGAGATGGTTAGACAAATGTACATCGGACATGGTTGATCACACAGATATAGGACGTCACTGGTCACGTGTGCATGAGACGTGATCAGTCATGCAAATACGGTTCATAGGTGTAACACAAAATAGAACTGTCGTACGAAAGGTTAATTGTTTTATTTGGCCCGTCTGAGTATGTAGAGTGGATGTCGATAGATACGCGAGAAGGTATAGAAATAGATTTTTCACAGGTGATAGAATTGAAACAAAAAGGTCTGTCTCTGGAGTGATTAGGTAATCTTTTCCAGCCTTTCCGTACGACTGCACTTTATTGCAAGACAGCTTTTATCTCCCCATCAAGAATAGATAAGTTAATCTACACACACAGCTATGTGACAACAAGACACACAAACGTGAAAACTAAGGATAAATCGGTATGGGTCTGACCAACACACATAGGTAAGTTTTTTTGTGGTTTATTATCATTAAAAAACTCGACAACATCAAAATATCTAAAGGAAAAGATCAAAGATTCATTTACATGCATATGCAATAAAGCAGAAAAACGTGCACCCTCCCCAAATAGAGAAAAGAACCCTAAAATTATTACCCCAAAGGTTGAAGGTTAGCACTCTGTTACAGAATGAACAGTAGTGGTACTCTATGAGACCCAGTAAAATAAACAAACTTTTTAGGCAAATCCGATATATGGATAGTTTTCCCGCAAACAAGAAAATACTCGCACACTCTTGCAAACAGTGGCCACTCTCACACTCTTACATAATTGCCTGGTATGGTAGGTCTGTAATATCCCTTGGTAATAGAATTACTCCATGAATATATTATACATTTTCATTTAATATTCAGTCACTCCAGTTGTCGCAGATCCAAATTGGCCCCAGTCCATCCCCAGAAATTAGTTAAATGAGGTGAACGCCTAATATGGTGCTTCTTCTAGAAGTGTTACAGTAGAACTCCATTTATCCGAACCCCAATTATCCGAACATCCAATTATCCGAACACTTTTTCCAGAAAAAAAAAAAATCAATCGCCACCAGTCACGTTAGACTACATTTCTGAATCTTTTCATGCGGCAAGCTTCAGATGTGTGCAAACAATTTGTAGAGGATGGGATGGGCTAATGGTCGGTCGCTTACGTACAGGAAGTCAGTTAGATCATAAATTCAGTTAATATCTGGTTTACCAATCCAGTGTACGTGTGCGTTCTAGGCAGAACACTGCCTAAACAGACAGTTCAACTTAAAATAATTGTGTCTGCTACTACAGCAAAATAATTTTGGTGTACAAGTATTTCTCTGTGCGATATGGCATCTTCCATTAGGCCTAAAGCATATAAAAGGAACCGCAATGTTTTGTCAATTAAAACGAAAACAGAAATTATCAAGAGACTAGGAAAAGGTGAAACTGTCTCTTCACTTGCGAGGATTTTCAATGTTGGGAAAGCTACCGTCTCTGACATCAAAAGTAAAAAGGATAAAATTATGAGTTTTGCATCGAAATTGGAGAGTGAAAATGGGTCGAAGAAACGTAAAACCATGAGAAATGCGAAATATTTGAAATTGGAAGAGGCTTTGTACATATGGTGTCTGCAAAGAAGAAGCAAATCGGAACCTATCTCTGGCTCTCTATAGTGTGAAAAGGCACTTCAGTTCAACAATCAACTTGACGGTCCTCCTGACTTTAAATCTCGTCATGGCATACGAGAACTGGAGATTCAAGGGGAATCTTTATCTAGCGATCCAACTGCCGCTGAAAATTTTAAAGAAACATTCTTGGCTTTTTTGGAAGAAGAAGGTTATTCACTCGATGATGTGTATAATGCCGATGAGACTGGCTCATACTGGAAATCATTGCCTCAAAAATCACTTGCATCTCAGCGCGAAGCAGCTGCCCCTTGGTTTAAAAAGTGCAAAGAGAGAGAGTAACAATTTTGGTAGCCGTGAATGCCAGTGGAAGTCATCGTTTACCGGTGCTAATGATCGGCAAAGCCAAAAAAACCACGTTGTTTAAAGAATGTGACATGTCTCCCATTGTGCTACAAAGCACAGAAGAGTGCTTGGATGAATAGTGAAATATTTCTTGATTGGTATACAAATCAGTTCATCCCAAATGTGAAGAGGTTGAGAGAACAAGAAAAGAAAACTGGAAAAGTAATTCTTCTACTGGACAATGCACCATCTCATCCAGAGACGGATACATTAAATGCAGTTGATGCAAATTTTAAAGTAATTTTTCTGCCTCCCAATGTAACAGCACTGATTCAACCAATGAATCAGGGTGTTATAGCAAAGCTTAAAAAGATGTACAAGAAGGAAGTCCTGCGTCGTTTATTGTTGGCTGAAGATGAAGAAAGTGTGGTGGCGTTTTCCAAAAAGCTTAATCTCAAAGACTGCTGCTATATGTTAGCTGATGCTTGGACCACCCTGTCACAAGATAATCTCAACAAGGCTTGAAATAGATTGCTTGGGAAAAAAGGAGGAAATGAAACTACTTCAGTGGACACAAATGATGATTGTATAAATGAAGTTGTGGAACTGTTTCAATGCCCGGATTTTCGTACTGTGACAAAGATGATGCCCACATGTGGCTAGAAGATGATAATGATTCTGGTTTTCAGTTTTTGAATGACGAAGAAATTTTGTCTTTTGAGCAAAAAGAAAACCAAATACATGTAATGACCGATGACGAAGACTCCTCAGAAGTACATGATGTACTTGTAGATTATGAAGAAAACCCAAAACGTCGACCAAGTCCTGAAGAGGCCTTTATAGCACTAGAATCAGCGATGGCTTGGTACGAGCAAGAAGATGACAGCTGTCTTACACAGCTTCTGCTGTTGAAGAGAATGCGGGACTTAGGAACCAAAAGGAGACTATCCAGTTTGGTGCAAAAGAGGATTCCTCATTATTTTAAATAGTGGGCTACATCTGTGCAAGTACATGTATACGTAAGTTGCGCCTGGTTTTGAATCGTTTGTAATATTATTTTGAAAACATTTCTCTTTCTTAAAAAAAAAAAATTAATACAAGTAGTACATGCACTGCAGTGTAATGACAGATTTTGGTGATACAGTAATCTAATACAGTGTGGGTATTATTATTACAGTACAAGTAAATATGTTTTATAGTGTATTTTCCTTGTGATGGTTAATTATTTTTAGAAATATGTGTACATGTACTCGATACATTATGTAATCCAATTATCCGAACATTTGATTAGCCGAACGATGCTCGGTCCCATGGGGTTCGGATAAATGGAGTTCTACTGTATTACCAATAGTTAATACTGTGAGAGTTCTTGAGGTTCACTCTTTAACGGGAAAATACTTCCAGTATTGGGAAACATCTGGTTGCTAAAAATAATGTTCATATGATGATGGTGGTTCTTCTATCGGCCAACTCGTGGCTGGTAAAAATATATATATCTGGGATTTGTAAGTCCAGTTATTAAAAAAAAAATTTATTGTCCTCCAATACTCTCTGGCGTGTGCCCGTTCACAAATGAAATTTGTGACGCACAGCCAAGAAAAGGAGAAAATAACAAATCCAAACATGGAACAAGAAAAAAGACAGCTGGCCGCTCTTGTAATCAGGTCTGGGAAGAATACAAGAAACATTTATATAAAAATATGCTAATCCTATATCTACACACAGACGGGGACAAGACGATCTCTTCTCCGCTCCGTCAGTCCTGATTAAATTTAAATGGCACACGGTGTTTCCTTACTCCTACCCGTCAACAAATTCCACTGGTGGCTGAGTTCAGACGGGTCTGAGTTATGTTAGCTCGCCCGTCCCTATTCGCCGGCTTCAGCGTACAATGAAAATTATTATTTAATCTGTCCATACCCGCTGATTAAACAATGATCGCCTGTCATTAAATCGCTATTAATGGTCGGCACCTATTGGCTTTGCCGTATATGATTAAAATAATAGACACTATAACAAATATGCACAAATGAAATATAACGTTGTATTCTATCCATCACTATCAGTTTACTGTCTATACGGGTGGCGTGATTTAACATTTTAAAAGAACATCTGGTAGGAAATCGCTACGCGTTACTTTATTTCACTCGTTTTACCAGCGAGAAAAATCTAAGTGAAGAACGAAAGTTAAAAGCTATCACTTCTTAAAAAACATTACCACTATTATCCTTTACCAGAAAATTCATAAATGAAATCTCCACGAAAACTAGTAACAAATCCACGCAAGGAAATAGTTTAAGGCTGCATGCTAGATACTTCCGAATTATGACTGACACTGACAATGGGGTTAAGAAAACAACTATATATATATATATATATATATATATATATATATATATATATATATATATATATATATATATATATATATATATATATATATATATATATATATATATATATATATATATATATATATATATATATATATATATATATATATATATATATATATATATATATATATATATATATATATATATATATATATATATATATATATATATATATATATATATATATATATATATATATATATATATATATATATATATATATATATATATATATATATATATATATATATCGAAAACCGCGACAAAGACCGACCGTAAAGCCTTTTATGTTGATACGCTTAGCTTCTGAATTCTGGGTAACACCGGAACGCGAAATTAACGCATTCAGAGATCTGAGATTCTTAATGATATATATATATATATCATTAGGAATCTCAGATCTCTGAATGCGTTAATTTCGCGTTCCGGTGTTACCCAGAATTCAGAAGCTAAGCGTATCAAGATAAAAGGCTTTACGGTCGGTCTTTGTCGCGGTTTTCGACCGTCATCAAAAGACATTCTTTTCACTTTTCACCTTGTAGAATGCCTGCTTCTGAAGATCAAAGAGCCCAGGGGTTTCTAACTTCCCCTGAGTACGAAACTTCAAAAGGGTCTGTGTTTTTGTCTTCCCGACGTGCCAGCCTGTCGGAAAACTATTATGATTGACAGATGCTCGCTTGAGGGGACGAGGTAAACACAGCCTGATTTGCTTTCCTGTTATGCCTGACAGGTCACGCAGTTTGTAAACATTGCGTTAGCTCGTGTTAAAACAAAGAGGCGGGACAAAATGGTACGTTGCAGAAATAGACAGTGGGTATTGATACATAGTTTAGCTAGCAAATCAAAGGGCAGCTATAAGGTTGCAATAGGCTGTCGGATTACTGTAGACTCTTTTTCCATTACATGTCACAAGAACATGACTGATCATACAAACATGGGACATTGTTGATGGCACAGATATGGGACGTCACTGGTCTCTTGTGCATGAGTGTAGCGGGATTTTCTCCCATGCTTTGCAGCAGTGGTCCAATAATGGCCAAACGCCGAGTTAAAGAATGAGGGTCGGGTACCAATCTTCGCTCCAGATTACTCTTGGCAGATATATAAATAGAAGAACGATGCTTCTATTTCAGGGAGCCTCACAGGAATTTGTAGAAAGGCAGGCATAACAACTGAGATCATCTAATCTGTTACGAGCTTATTATTCTGCGCTCCTTATGTGAGAAACAGTTTAGACTCGTATTTTAGGAGCCCCCAGCTTAAGCGGATTAGCTAAATATTAGTTTTATAGCTGTATATGGTTATGTATTTTTTGAACTAGTCATACGGGTGCAAATTTACTCAAGAATGATTAATTCAACTATAGATTTATATTTACATATAACAAGTTTGATAATCAATTATTGGTTAACAAGATAAAAATAAATAGTTTTCTACACAAGGAAAACAAGCAAGTAACGTTTCTCATCAATAACTGACAATGATTCGTCGATGATCTCAGGTTCAGTCACTGCTGGTTCCCACAGATGTTTTGGACTGTTTCTTCTCTTTAGGAGTCAGATACTGTGTCAGCAGCACGTCCTTTGCAGCAAGGCCGGGGTAACTACTTAGATTGTCCAGGAAAGCGTCTTCAAGAACCGTCTGTTGTAGCCGTCAAGTGTCGACTGCTGGTAACTTATCCTGCAAACTATGGGGAAACTAATACCTCTTTTTTAAGTATCGGGTCTCTTTTTGTGAATATCAGGCGACTTCCGCTTCCATCCACCATTTCATCTTCCTCAGAATTTAGCCCCTCCCTGAGTATTAAATTTGGATCCACTGAGTCGAATGAAAGTGCTTTTTGACAACGGAAGACGACAATGGTAACATCCTATGCATACATAGTTATACCTATAAAGTTACTAAAATGTTGGTATAATAAACATATACACCGTGATTTCATCATTCCCTCTATGCTTTCTATGGAACCTGAGGCCACCTCTGCTGGTGGTTTCTGGTGAGTAAATCCACACAAAGCAGTCACCAGATCTTGCAGTAGTGGTTCATGTGTCAAGTTATTTGAAGTCATGAGGTTGCCAGCCCTCATGTGCAACTCTACACCCACAAGCAATTTATACATGTCAAAAATGCAAAACATTAAATGATAAAAAAATATGTATTACAATTTACCCCGAATATCGGGTGAACTAGAGACTGGGTGCAAAGGAAATGTCCAAGTATTGTCGTGCAACTATTTTAAGATGTCATCTATCAGGTGGTTAGAGTTACTCCGTTATGTATAATCCCAGCTATTCACGCTTTAGGCAGGCTCAGAGCACTTGTTACTTCCAGTACTATAGTTAAGGTTTTATGATTTCTGTGACGTATAATGGAAAGTGAGCCTACGGTAATCTGACAGTCTTTGTAATCCCGTTAGCGTTCTATGATTTGCTAGCAAAACCATGCATTTTTCTGTCTGTCTTACTCACAGAAACTTATTTTTAATCCGTGCCTCTTTCTTCGAACATAAGTGTTTACAAACTTTCGTGACGTGCCCGTATTAAACAGGTAGCGAATCAGGTTTGTTTACCGGTTCTCCTCACGCGAGCTTATCTGTCAAGCATACGATACCTGACAGACCGCACGTGAATAACACCGAATACCTTTTGAAGTAGACTAACGGGCAAAATCTTTCCCCGAGTACGCTTAAAGTTCGTACTCAGGGGGAGTCACAAAAACCCATGGGCTCTTTGATCTCAGAAGCGGGCATTCGTACTGAGAAAATCTTCGAGAGACCCCTTAGACGTAAGAATTCTTCTGATGTCGATTAGCAGCGCTCGACGGAAGACGGGCGTAAAGCTTTATCTGGGTAACTCGTGTTTCTGATTCTCCGGTATACACAATAGTGTGAAAAGTAACATCATCTATAGATTAGAGAAACATGATGATATATAAACTGTGTTTTCTTAAACCTGCTATCAGTTGTCACTCAGAATTTTTGGATAGTCTAAGCACGTAGTTCTAGAATCATTGTGGCAAATGTGTTAATAGCATTCGTGGGGATCTTTCATTATATATTTTTGGTAATAGAAATTAGTGTTACGTTGTTTAAAACGGTTACCTTGTACCAATTAAAAGTGTTAAGCTTTTACCATTATAATTCACTTAGAGTTCTAGCTGTTAAAACCAGTGAAATAAAATAACGCGTAGCTATTTTATACCAGATGTTCAGTTATAATGTTAATTTTCACCACCCGCTTTCTCACACAAGAAGAGACGGTTTTAGTCGACTGATTTAAATGTTAGGCGCGACTGATAGTGACAGAAAAGAATATACGGTTTATTTCATTGTGCGCATTTATTATAAATGCCTATTATTTAATACCACACGACTAAACTATCAGACGCCGACAACTTAATATTATTAAAGACCGGCGATACTTTGCGTTAGTGCGCATATAGATCATTAAATAATAATTGACATAATATGCTGATCGTTAAAGCGCGAGCAAAAGGGCGGGGAGAGAGCATACCTCCATCCGACCTGAAATCTCAGCGCTAGCGAAAGCGGACCATATAGGCGTAAAGGAAAACACATGTGCCGTTTAACTTTAATCAGGACTGACGGAGTGGATAAGAGATCGTCTTGTCCACGTCTGTGTGCATATATATATAACTATATAGAATTGTAGCATTTTTCCATAAATGCTTTTTTGTTCCTAGCAGACCTGATCAAGGGCGTCCAGCGGTCTTTTTCTTCATTTATTCATTGGTTAATGTTGTCTTTTCTTGGCTATTGCGTCACTAATTTCATTTGTGAACAAGGACTTGCCAAAGACACATGATGTGATGATATACATTGATACACCTATAAAAATTGTAGTATTTATAAGTCAAAGTAATGTAGGGATAATAATGGTGAGGTTGTAACGTTTCGTTTTCGCCCACGCCAGCAATCGGATGGATTTTAGCAGGCCGTCTTGTAGAATAAATGGTACTATCGTTTTCTAATGCCTTGGAAAACTATTTATAACATTTTGAGACGAAAGGCTTATTCGTCTAGAAGGAGTGAGAGAGGAGCGACAGAAAAATGATACTTTTAGCACGTGTTGGTTTGAACCACAAAATTGTCAGCGAGCGAGCGATATCGCTAGCGGCAGATTTAAAAATACAACGAGAAGCCAATACTTGTTCGTTCTATCGGCACGCAGTTTGACATATATAACCACACACACAGCGCTGTGTCTGCCAAGTAGCATAATTTTCTGACGTAACCAACTGGTTGTTTCGGTTTGAACAACGGAAAGGAGGGGGGAAAGATGGTGGATTTATATAAAAGTAGAAATTGCCAAATAATATGGAAAATATATGGAATTCATAATTACTAGGATTAGGACCATAAAACTTAGTTGGTTTGATAGAATATGATCTTCTGATTAATAATATGTTTTATTCTCCAAAAACGCCCAATTAATAGTAGAGATATTGACAAAATACTATATTGGTTCGTACAGACTGACAAGCAGACCCTCGTATTTGCATTCACTATCGGTGACAATTTTTTTGCACGCGGTGTTGAAAAGAAGCAGAAGAGGGAGGGTCAAAGTCCAAATGGGGAACTTCAGGAGGGAGAGGCAAATGTATTAGGCCAAAAAGCAAGTCTATTTTTAACTAACGCCAAGATCGGGACGGACCGACAGACAGAGGTACCCCGAAATTGGGCTGTAATTTTGGCTTTATTTTCAAATTGAAGTCAGAATTGGGAATCGTCCGATCCCATTGGCCAGCTTAGCTAATATTGAGAAAAAAAGTTGAAGGCTCGACGCCATTTGAATTATTACTGTCCATTGAACAGGACGATTGAAAGTCTGTGAAGTGTGACTTGCCTTATTAAATATATATTAAAGTAAAATAAAAAGGCGTCATAGTCCAGCCAGTGGCACATCTGAAGTTGTGCCAATTCAACGTACCTGTGTGTTTTCATTGAATTTATGGTAAGACAGAAATTATTAATATATTATTTAAAAATGTGAGTGTGAGATACTGCCATATGACAAATATTACGACTGTAAGTACATAGACTAGGTCCCTAGCCGACTTCTGCAGGGCCTAGAGATTGATCCATCATATAACAAGCTACAAGAGATGTGGAACTAATATATTTTATAGGTTGTCACCATGGATCATCTCACCTGTCATATTTAATAGAAAAAGATCATTGCGAATGGCAGAGGTGTTGCATCCATTAGGGGAGAGGAATGTGAAACTGGTATTACTTGTTACATCATTTATGCGGATGAGCTGGGTTGGTCAGATAGAGCTGACCCACGTCTGTTATTTTAATGTATAAAGAGAAAAGAAACTTTAGGAAGACAGACCGGGTATGATGTGAACACCCCGACCCGCCATCCAGTACAAATTAAAATTAATATAGGTTTAGTAAAATCATTATTATATTTTACAGTATCTGCTTGAACAGTTTGTCCTTTTTGTTTGATTGAATTGAATATCTAGATGTATATGTATATATATATATATATATATATATATATATATATATATATATATATATATATATATATATATATATATATATATATATATATATATATATATATATATATATATATATATATATATATATATATATATATATATATATATATATATATATATATATATATATATATATATATATATATATATATATATATATATATATATATATTCCTCTTCTTCTTTGATACATAACCGCCAACCGTCAAAGCAGTCAGCGGCCATCACGCCTGGTGGCGTCTTGTAGGGCAGCAACAAAGTGATTTCACTTTGCTCGGTCGGCGGCCATCCTTCGTACAGTGCCCAAACTGTGGTTCATTCTTTGCATCTCAGCTTCCACAGTTCTCCGCCAAGTTGTTTTTGGTCGGCCTCTCTTTCGCTTTCCCTCGGGGGTCCATAGCATAGCTGTTCTTGTGATGGTATCAGGGTCCCTTCTGAGGACATGGCCAACCCAACTCCAGCGTCTGCCAGCTATGATGGTGTGCATGTCCTCCTGGTTACTCCGAATAAGTAGTTCTTGATTGCTGATGGTGTTTGGCCAAAAGATTCGGAGAATTTTCCTTAGGCAGATTGTGTGGAAGGAGGACAGTTTCGACATTTCCTTCTCTGTTACTTTCCAACATTCCGCACCATAGAGAAGCACAGAAAGTACACAGCTCTCATACAGTCTTAATTTGGTGTTTGTGCTGTATTGGGAAGACTTCCAAATGTTGTTGAGAACAGCAAAGGCTGTTCTCGCTTTATTCATTCTGTTGTTAATGTCCTTGCTTGTTCCGCCGTCAGGTGTTACTATGCTTCCTAGGTAAGTAAATGTGTCTGTCTGTTCTAACTTCTGGTTCCTTACTGTTACTGGCTCAGGATTGCCCACATTTAGTGTCATGACCTCTGTCTTCTTCAAATTGATGTTCAGGCCAACCTGCTGGCCATACTTATTCAATCTATCGGTTTTGTCTTGAATGTGTTGGTGTGAATGCGCGAGTAGTGCAATGTCATCTGCATATTCCAAATCTTCCAGTGTAGAAAACGTTGTCCATCTAATTCCTCTTGGACTGCCCTCTGTTGTCTGGCGCATCACCCAATCTATGACTGTCAAAAATAATGTTGTTGATAAGGGGCATCCCTGTCGTACTCCTGTTTTCACTTCGAAAGTTACATTACTCGATCCAACACCGCACGTAAAGTTAGAATAGAGGCTTTTTATAATGGAAACAATGCGGCTGGGAAT
This sequence comes from Oreohelix idahoensis, assembly GCA_024509875.1. Classification (NCBI taxonomy): domain Eukaryota; kingdom Metazoa; phylum Mollusca; class Gastropoda; order Stylommatophora; family Oreohelicidae; genus Oreohelix; species Oreohelix idahoensis. Next base: position 74,802 of record JAMPIV010017023.1, read on the forward strand.
TCCATAAGCCCTCAGAATTTTCCATAGGCTGTCCCTGTGTATGCTGTCGAAAGCCTTTTGAAAATCAACAAAGTTAATGTACAGCTGTCTCTGCCATTCTGAGCACTGCTCTATAATGTTCCTGAGGGTAAATATATGATCTGCACATCTTCTGCTCTTTCTGAAGCCCGCTTGTTCTTTCCTCAGTTTATGGTCAACTGCTTTTGAAATTCTCTGGATGATTATCCTGCCTAGTATTTTGCTGGGAACTGAGAGGAGGGTAATTCCTCTCCAGTTGTTGCAGTCTGCAAGGTCGCCCTTCTTGGGCAATTTGACAATTATTCCTTTACTCCACTCTGTTGGTGTTGTCTCAGTTTCCCAGACTTGTGCAAATAGTGGTTCTAATAGTTCTGCTGCTAGTTCAGGGTCTGTCTTGAATAGCTCAGCATTCAGATTGTCGTGACCAGGCGCTTTTCCATTTTTTAGCCCTTTGATAGCTGTGATAATTTCTTCTTTTCGTGGAATGTCTGCATTTACGTCTAAGTCACTTTCAGCCTCAGGAACATTCAGCTGAGTCTCTGGTGGTTCCTTATTCAGTGTTTCTCTGAAGTGCTCTGCCCATCTTGTTTCCTGCCCCTGTGCTGTGATGATGAGATTTCCTTGCTTGTCTCTTACTAACGTTATGTTATTTGCACCTCGTTTTCCACTGATAGCTTTAGTTATTTTATAAACTGTGCTTTGTTCATTTCTCAGTGCTGCCTTTTCTGCCTGTCTTGCAAGGTCATCCAGAAATGTCCTTTTGTCAGCACGGGTTTGACGTTTTACTTCCTTGTCCAGCTGACTGTACTGTTCACTATATATTGCCTTTAACCTGGGAGACTTAGCTTCTGTTTTCTTCCTTTTCATTTCCTTTCTCTTCGCTATGGTGTTTAGCGTTTCTGGTGTTATCCAGTCTTGGCTCTTTCTTTCCTGGAATCCCAAGCATGACTTGCTGCTTTCTTTGTATATTGTTGAGATGGTGTTGAATTTCTGGTCCACATCGTTGGTCTCTGTTTTTTCCTGGCTTTTGGTAATCAGATATCGTCTCTTTACGTCGACCATGAACGCTTTTCTGGTGAGGGGGTCCTTAAGTTTCGTGATGTTATATCTTTTCTGTTTGACTGCAACTGGTCCAGCAGCTCTGAGTTTCACCTTCAGTCGTGCTACTACTAGGTGATGATCACTTCCCACATCTGCGCCTCTTCTTACTTTCACGTCTTGTAGTGCATGTCTCCATCTGCCATTGATCATTATGTGATCTATCTGGTTTTTGTCTCGTCCGTTTGGTGATTCCCATGTTAACTTGTGCACTTCTTTGTGTTGAAAAAGTGTTCCTCCAATGACCAGGTTGTTAATACTGCAGAAGCTTATTAATTTGTCCCCATTCTCATTTACTGTTCCACTGCCGCATTTCCCCATTACTCTTTCGTTATAATTATTATGTGTTCCAACTTTCGCATTTAGGTCTTCCATTACTATAATAAGATCGTACCTGGGTACAGTTTCCATTTCCTTTTGTACCTGTTGATAGAACTCATCCTTGATCTCTTCATCGCTGTCGTTTGTTGGCGCATAGCATTGTATAATTGTGGTGTTGGTGAATCTCCCTCTCACTCTTGCTCTTATTAGTCTGTTGTTAATGGGTTTCCATTCCAGTAGAGATCTTTCCATTCCTTTCTTAAGGATAATGGCTACACCTTCGTTGTGCTGACCGTCCTCTCTACCAGAATAAAGTACTGTTTCCCCTGTGGCTGTTTTTATTCTCCCTATCCCTGTCCATCTGCGCTCGCTTATTCCCAGGATATGTAGTTTGTAATTTCTCCTCTCTGCTGTGATCTGTCTCAGCTTTCCTGCCTCATTCATAGTTCTGACATTCCAAAAACAAGTACAACAGTAGTCGTTGGCCGGAAAGACAACTATCTTCTATCTTCAAGGGCCAGATAAGTACAACAAACCTGGCCCGAGGAAAATTCATCAACTATTCCACCAGATAATAACTGAACTGTATTAGTAATAAAGACTTTTCCACCAATAAACATGTATAAAGAGAAAAGAAACTTTAGGAAGACAGACCGGGTATGATGTGAACACCCCGACCCGCCATCCAGTACAAATTAAAATTAATATAGGTTTAGTAAAATCATTATTAGATTTTACAGTATCTGCTTGGACAGTTTGTCCTTTTTGTTTGATTGAATTGAATATCTAGATGTATATATATATATATATATATATATATCTATATATCTATATATCTATATATCTATATCTATATATCTATATATCTATATATCTATATATATATATATATATATATATATATATATATATATATATATATATATATATATATATATATATATATATATATATATATATATATATATATATATATATATATATATATATATATATATATATATATATATATATATATATATTGATTTCATTTCATTTGACAGTCCTGACCAAAAGAATATTAGGTTCAGGACTAATAAAATTGTAAAAAAGATTTTCTAATACCAAACTTAAAATACAGTGTTAGTCGAGTTAATCATAGAACTTAATATTTGTGAGTGTCTTGAGTACTGGGTTACCATCACACCACACTTTCATTACCCTAGACATTAGACGTAGCTATCAAACATACTAGTCTAAAATAAGTCTGAGTGAGATATTAGGGTGGTAGCAGAAAGGTCTCTGAGAACACACCTCATCAATTTTCATACTCAGAGGCCTTCACAGCTTGACCTCACTCAGTTACACTATAAATATAACACCAACATTAATAACATCTAAAACCACCACACACGAGAAACGTTTTAACTTGCAAATTTAACTGGACTTACAAAACCCAGCGATATTTTTCCAATTATTCCTAGCCCACTGGGGTATACAAAAGAACACTTATACTCCCGAATTCTGACAGTCGTATTCAAGCGGATTAACTCTTTCAGTCCCAAGCAGAAAAGTGGGTTTGACCCAAACAAACGTTTTTGTTGTTGTTTGGAAATAATTTTTTTAAATGTTCATATGCATAAACAAATTTGTTGTTTTATCCAAGGTAAAATGGAAAGGAGCAAAATATACGGAAGCCACTTAAATGGCTCCCGGGTCAAATGTGTCTAAACCCTGAGCCTTTATAAAGTCGATTGGGACTAGAAAAGTTACGCTGTTTCAGAATCGGCACTCTCCCATAGAGTCAGCCGATAGGATTATCATCATCATCATTTGTAACATTTTTAGCAACCAGATGTTTCCTAATACTGGAAGTATTTTCCTCTTTTTTTTTTAACTGTGAATCTCAAGAGCACGTTTCGCTACACTAACTATTCGCGGTGACATTTGTTCATCCAGGAAAAACCCACACCAGATTCGGCGTTCACCTCGCTAGTCTTGACTTGTTAGAGGATGGACTGGGGCCAATTTGGGAAATAAAACCTGGCATTTTCTTATATTCAGGATAATTGTATTTCCAAGGGATATCACCAAGAGTAGGTAAGCGTGATTGAGTGGCCACTGTATGACAGAGAGAGTGAATATTTTTCTTTGTTACAGGAACTTTACCAACATTGGATTTTGCTTAAACTTGTTTACTTTACTGGGTAGCATATAGTAGGAACTTGTTCTTTACTGTCTATTCTGTAACGTAGGGCTAACCTTTGACCTTTGAGTTGTTAACGTTTTGGGTTCCTTTCTCAATAGGGGGAGGGCACATTTATTCTGTTATTTTCATAAGTATGTAAATCTGATTTTATTTGATCTTTCTTTAGATGTTTCATGTTGTCAAGTTTAAATGATAATAAACAACAAAAGAAACTTAACTTTGTGTGCTGGTAAGACCCATACCCAATTAACCGTAGTTTTTTTCACGTTTGTGTGTCTTGTTGTCACATTGCTGTGTGTGTGTAGTTAAAATTATATTTATATGTATGAGGAGGGCAAGGTTGTCTTGTGCTAAATTATAGTCGTAAAGATAGGCTGGACTAGAGAAACTTACTCATTCCAGAGACATATCTTCTCCTTAAGCTATTCACCCGTGAAAAAATCTATTTCTCACACCTTTTTTTTCCTCACGTACTTATCAACATCCTTTCTACTCAGACTGGACAAAAATAACTCACAACCTATCGGTACGACACTTTCTAATTTTAGAAGATCCTCTAGTATTATGTCCTGTCATATACTGGAATCCTAATTATATTCGTTATCCTGGCTGTCTGAGATTTCTCCTCGATGAAGTGTCACAGGAGCAGTGACATACAAGTTAAAATGACGTAAAATAAGAGAATAATGGACCGACTAGGAAGAAGTAAATAAATACTCTCGATGCGAGTTACGGAAAAGGATTCGGGAGACCAACGACGTCATACGGAACAACTAGGTTGACGTCAGACACACACACGGAGAGCGTTTTCAAGATGAGCACTAAACTAGAAGGGCGCTTCTTTTCATCCCAAGGAGAAGAGTCAAATCAAGGGAATGAAGGAACTTTGAGAGAAAACCAACAATTGTAATCACAACTGTTATGACCATCTAGCTCACAGTGAAGTACTACAAAGGTTTGGTCAAGCAGGAAAATAAGTAAAATGGGTTGAGTCCGTTTTAAAGAAGAGCGTTAGAATGCAAGGAAGTCATTAAAAAAAGGTCCTCGAAGGTCAGACAATGAATTGGGAACGTTTTTGCAAGACGATCCCGAAAGTTAACTCTGTCTAAGAAATGACGGTCCAATGTTAGAACGATACTTGTCAGATTAAGAAGAGGGGAAACTGTAGCGTAGTCCTGAACCAATATCTAAGGGCAATTAACGAGAGCCTACCTTGCCTACATATATCAAAATATGTCAACAAATGTTTTCTACCAATCGCTGCACGAGCTGTAAACCGGTCTCAGTAACCGTAGGCGGCAGGATTGCTAGATGGAATATGTGCAAACGTGAATGTGTACTTGTGACTTCAGGCCAAAAGATAAGTTATGTCCCTCAGAACAGTGAGCACAGTAAAATACCAGGAATCTTAAACTTTCATTAGATACATGGATTTAGTTGTAGAAGCATGGACACAGGAGTTTTGAGTGATTACATGCAGTATAACTTAGAGCGAAGACTGTTTTCCCCGGTTTCAACTGTGATTGCAAACGCTACAAGGGAGGCAGAAAAAGGTTAGCGTGTTTAAATGGTAGTGCCCAAATGGCCGGTTTAAACAAGACATGGATGGAAAGAATCGGTTGGGAAACACTGGAAGAATAAATTATCGAAGTTTTGTATGATCGACAGATCGGGCAGAAAGGGTGGTTTTACAGAAATTTTTGTAAACATAAACTGACCCAGCCAGCCAATAGAATCGCTTGTCTTCCTTTTGCCCGCTACCTGTAATAAAAAGGGGAAACAAATCTGGAATATTTCTCTTGAACCGCCAGAACCCAGCTCCTTCGCCATTTGCCAGTGAAGCAGACTGCATGGGTTTATGAAAAGCCTGTTGAATCTGAGATTGTGGGTAAGAGAATTAAGTCATAATATGTATAATATTAATTACTAGTGGTTAATGGAAGTGATATTGTGTGTAAATCTCATTGTGTGATTCGTAGAAGGAAAGCTACTTTGTGCTGTACAAATTATGCTCGACTTTAAAACTAAGGCCTATGCAGTTTTGGTACACTTAACACTCGCCGTAAGGCCTATGCAGTTAATGATGTCAATCTTGGACATATTGGGAAAGTGTGTGTGTTGTAATGCTGTGTTATATTATTGCATAAAACTTATTTAGACACTCAACACTCACCATAAGGCCTATGCAGTTTTGGTGATGTCGGTCATGGACATATTAGGAAAGTATGTGTTGTAATGTTGTTATATTATTGCATAAACCATTTGTCACTGACTGAGTCTACCTTTCCTGTGTTATCATCACTTATTCTGAACTGCCTCACTAATCTACAATCTGGGTAGGAGGATTTTAGAACCCGATGCTATGTAAGACCTACTACATTTCAGGTTAGAGGTATCCTGTCACTCATCTTGTAGCAGAGAAGAACATTGGTGTTGTACCTAGCGGTGTATGATTTAAACAAGCACCCTGTACCTACATCAGTTGGAAGAGTGGGGACCCTCAGTGTTGGGCTTCTCCATCTTATATTCTGGCTTCAAGGAAAAGGCGGAAGCGAAGAAGTTAAGTTCTATTAGACAAGACTGACTCGCAGAGCATTGGCGTACCACACCCAGTTATAGTAGTAGTGATGAAAACAGTGATGATTAAATTAGTCTGGAAGCTACATAACATAGAAATAGTTTGAACTCACGTGATCTCAATAACAGTGTAGTCAGTGTGACATTTTCAAAAGTTACATAACATAGACATATTGTGAAGTCAAGTGATATCAGAACAGTGAAGTCATTATGACAGTAATACTGAAGATAAATTCAAGTACCATCATTAACATTGGTCCCAGAGGATTAGTTGCACTAAGACTTTTCATAACAAGGGAGCCTTAACAACTAGGAAAAGACTTTATTTTTAGTGATTGACTTTTATTTGGTGTAGATACATGCAACATCATCAGTGTGTTTTTATTTTTAGGGTTTGTGTTTACACAAACAAACTAAACAGATGACTGTACATAAATAAAATTAATAAATTGTAGTGCACTGGTTTTATTACTTTATGTCAGCTTGAATTACTTTGAATTTAATTAAATCCCCTAGATACTATAACAGCCCATAGGTATAATTCTGAGAGGGGCACAATAGAATTCTGGTACTGAATATTACTATCTCGGCCAGAAATTCTTTACAGCCTGACTTTATACCTATGAACTCTATATACCATTGCTCTTTTCTGAGAATGGGGTATTTCTTTTAAGACCAGATTCTTCTCTGGCAACTATCCTAGTATCACCTGATACACCTGGTTGTCTTATTCTTCATAAATTAAGAAACCTCTCGCGACAGAAACTTGTAAATTGGAACCATATTAAAGAACAGTTTTAACCTTTCAAAAGAGACTGTCTTCCAGTGAGTACCTCAGTTCGTGTCGTATTCTGAATTCATTACACAAGGCGTTGAGGTTGAAATTTGTCTCATCATTCACTCACCACTGTCTACCACTAAACACTCCACTATATACGATCACAAAGACTTAGGCCAACCAGAGTAGGTTGTTACATTGTGGTAACACACAGACAGACAAATACAGAACTACGCTGTGACAAGATGGGTTCTGGTGAAGTGGTGCCGTTTACCAGAATTCAGATGTGATGACGGCAACCACAAGCTGTGACACGTGGTGATGAAGTGGTTGCCGCGACTGGATTCATGAAACAGATGTCAAACCCGTGAAATTGCCGACAGACAAACATATTGTCTATTCAGGATTTATGAACTTTCCAGAGGTCGAAACTGTGACATTGGTGACAGTCAAACATTTCGCATATTCAGGATTTATGAACTTTCCAGAGGTCGAAACCGGGAAATTGCCGACAAACAACCATATTCGTCATAACATATTCAGGATTTATGAACTTTCCAGAGGTCGAAACCGTAAAATTGCCGACAAACAAACATATTCGTCATAACATATTCAGGATTTATGAACCTTCCAGAGGTCGAAACCGTGAAATTGCCGACAGACAAACATATTCGTCATAACATATTCAGGATTCGTGAACTTTCCAGAGGTCGAAACCGTGAAATTGCCGACAGACAAACATATTCGTCATATTCAGGATTCATGAACATTACAGATGTCAAACCCGTGAAAATTGCCAGACAACTGAATGTACTCAAGATTACAGATGTCGGAACCGTGAAATTGCCAGACAATCGAACGTACTCAAGATTACAGATGTCGAACCCGTGAAAATTGTCAGACAGCCGAACGTACTCAAGATTACTGATGTCGAAACCGTGAAAATTGCCAAACAGTCAAACGCACTCAAAACCGTATGTACTCAAGATTACGGATGTCGAAACAGTGAAATTGCCAGACAATCGAACGTACTCAAGATTACAGATGTCGAACCCGTGAAAATTGTCAGACAGCCGAACGTACTCAAGATTACAGATGTCGAAACCGTGAAATTGCCAGACAGCCGAACGTACTCAAGATTACAGATGTCGGAACCGTGAAAATTTCCAGACGATCGAACGTACTCAAGATTACTGATGTCGAAAACCGTGAAATTGCCTGACAACTGAACGTACTCAAGATTACAGATGTCGGAACCGTGAAATTGCCAGACGATCGAACGTACTCAAGATTACAGATGTCGAAACCGTGAAAATTGCCAAACAGTCAAACGTACACAAGATTACAGATGTCGAACCCGTGAAAATTGTCAGACAGCCGAACGTACTCAAGATTACTGATGTCGAAACCGTGAAATTGCCAGACAACTGAACGTACTCAAGATTGCTGATGTCGAAACCGTGAAATTGCCAGACAGCCGAACGTACTCAAGATTACAGATGTCGAAACCGTGAAAATTGCCAGACAGTCAAACGCACTCAAGATTACAGATGTCGAAACCGTGAAAATTGCCAGACAGTCAAACGCACTCAAGATTGCAGATGTCGAAACCGTGAAAATTGCCAGACAACTGAACGTACTTAAGGCTCCAGATGTTAAAACCCTGACATTGCCGACGGACAAACCTATTCATCATATTCGGGATCACGAACCTTTCGGTTGTTGAACCAGTGAACTTACAGGCAGCTGCATGTCAGAGAAGAACTATTATTATATTAATACCATTGCGTGATTATCCAGAATTAATTTATGACAATTTATTTAGGGTTGAGTGGGTAAATTGTATTTTGGTAAGTCAAATTATAATTAACATCAAGTTTACCGACTAAGAATTAAGGTAGAAAAGAAAACAAACACTGTTGCAACTCAGACAGAAGAGACGGACCTAGTGTCTGAACTTATCAATAAACAGAATAACAAAAGATGTAAACAACTACGGAGAGATGACTATAGACCCTGGATTGGAGAGCCCAGCATGAGAGAGAGAGAAAAGCAAGGAAGGAGAGCCACCCTTGTAACAACACCGGATATCGATATTGAAGTAAGGAATCCAGAAGATTATTCGTTGATGGAAAACCCTTTTTGTAATCTAAATACTAGAGTAGGAATGGAAACGGGTAGGAACAAAACAAAAAACAATTCAGAAATGGAAAAGAGAAAAGAAAATAGAGAGCACCAGAATAGTGATAGGGAAATCGATAGAAGAAGAGGTAAATCGATTATGATGAGTGTTACCACTCATTTTGCACGCAGGCTTGCTAAGGCATCGCTGTGCACAGCTGAGAGGTACACGCGACGTACCAGTGCTGAACGCTAGCTATTTGTTAAGGTGTGACCTATATGTAAATGAGTGTATGACGTGGGCAATGTCGGCGGCGAAGAAACGAACGGTGGACGTTCGGGGTGACCGGCATTCGAGGTGTTTGTTCGTCCTAATGGGACAGTGTGTGTTTTTTAAGAGTTCCATACTAGGGTTCTCATTTGTATTAAATTATTGTCAGATTATCTACTGACACTACTTCAAGAATGTGTGTTTGAGTGATGTGTGGCAAGACGGCAGACAGAAGGTAGTACGTAACTGTGTAATACAAATTAACATTCATGACAATGTCGTTTTGGAATATTTGCAGACAGTTTTACCTCTAACGGCCAGCTGTACAGTTCATCAATTCTTACTGCCAGAGATAATATGGTTATTATGGAGCATCATTTTTATACAAATGTCTCAATGTGTGAAGTACTCAGTGTTGTGAATATCGTCAATTAAAATCGTGTTAATTGTACGATGGACTGAGCGTACTTATTTCAAGTTGGTCTGACTGCATTTACATGTGGATGTTATACATGCCAACCCACGACATAACATGTGTTACCGATAACATTCACAATTACACATAAACACGAGGTAACACCCAATGGTGGCCAGCAAACGGGAGTTTGTTTTTTTCTCCAATTCGAAATTCATCATTATGAAGCCTTCTGTCTGAGCCACTTTTACAAAATTTGCGCTATCGGCGAGCCATACTTTTCAGCGCAAAAAAAACTGCACTGCGCAGCTTTAGTTGACCTTTTCACGTCAGCAGCGAATTAGCGGCAGGATCCAAAAACATTAACAAGCCTACTACAAACTTATTAATTTTGATGCGGTCAAGAGTTTGAACTATTTTTATTGTCATCAATGACATTTCTATTCTATAAGTATTTGCATCAGTTTTGGCAGCAGAATTTCAACTTTCTTCGAAATTGATCAAGCTCAGCGAAGATTTTCAGCCTCCAGCCCTCCACGTCTTGCACAGTCAGACAAGACAAGATTTCGTATTCGGCAACAACAACAAAATCATTGTTTTTGTAAACAACAATGAAGAATTTCAACACTATCATCCTCCTGTAGTGAGAGTAATCGATTCCATTCTGTCCAGTACCATACCTGGGGAGGATTCACTATAAGCTAAGTGGTCTATCTCTTGTCGGCTTAGTTTAGATATATCCTGTGCAGAGCCTTTTGTTTTCTGCATGTTTTATGTTTCTTTGTGTATTTTAAGAGGGGTCAGTGAAGGACTTGATCATAGGAAAACATCCCGCTCTGGCTGGGCCTAAGATCAAGGTTGTCTGTAGGATTGGTAGGTGATTATTTCAGGATTGAGGGTCCGGCGCACATGGCCGAGTGGATAACGCTTCCCCTGAATTAATCATATCCTTTTTTCCGTTTAGTTGTGTTGTCACGTGATGCTTGGTGTTCAAGTTCGTTGAGTGTTTCTGATTATTTCGTTTTGGCAACATTATTGTTTGTACACAGTTGATCGTACCTTGCTGTCCCTCAGTTCCTGTGTGTATTAATTGTAGTAAAGCGTGTTTGTCTTGTTATTTTGTTAGACTAAGCATTGTTATTGTTATTTTTACTTAAATACATTTTTATTTATTTTATTTTATTTTTTTTATTATTTTTCTACATTAGTATTGTCTTTCTTGGCTTGTTGTACTGTGTCCTGATCATAGTTTGTCTTGTCTACTTCACGAGATTAACATATGCTCACATAATATTTTTCACTTGCTTTATCTTGACATTTATAAGAATTTGCATTGGTACTGCTAATTACTATATAGTACACATTTTACATCACAAGTAAGTCATTTATAACCTTCTAACATGGCTACTCTGGAGCATTTTATTCTAGTGGGAGAAAAACTTGGTAAGCAGGGACAAGCTTTGGAAGAGTTTGCCATGGAGCAACTTACAAGAGCAGAGAGTAGATTGGAGAAAGAGGAACAAAAAAGACTAGAAGATATTGCCAGAGAAGAAAGGGCACAAGCAAGAGAAGAGAAAAGAAGACAAGAAGAGATCGAAGAGAAAAGAAGACAAGAAGATTTTGCAGAGAGAAGAAGACAAGAAGATTTGGCAGAAAGGAAAAGACAAGATGAGATAGATTTAGCAGCGAAAAAAGCTCAATTTGAGCATGAAGAGAAGATGGCTTCTTTAAATTTAGATAGATCTAAAATAGAATCTGGCAATTCACAAAATCAGGAAGTGACAGGTTCGTCTAAGAAAGTACTTCCTAACACAATTAAACTTCATTTACCCAAATTTAACCAGAATTCTGATGACATATCTTGCTTTATAAATCGTTTTGAGACAGTATGTACAGAATACAAACTTGAAAGATCATCATGGGTGGTCCATTTAATGCAAATAGTTACAGGTGATGCTTTGACTGCTATTTTAACTATGGATGAGAACAATAGGCAATCCTATGAGGCAGCTAAGGCGTTACTTCTACGAAGATACCAACTTGATGAGAATGGGTATAGAATGAGGTTAAAAAAACTCATACCCGACATGAACAAGGACTTCTCGGATTTCATTTCATCTATTAAATTATGTTTTGATAGATGGATTGGTTTGGCTAAGATTGAACATACATTTGAGGGTCTTAAGGATCTCATATTGAGGGACAAAGTTTTATCCTCCATTAGCTCAGAATTTTTAACATTTTTGCATGAACGAAAACCTGAATCTTTACAAGCTGTTGAGTCTTTAAGTCGACAATTTATGACAGCTCATCCGGGGCAGGTTGTGAGCAACTCCACGGTGAAAGAGTCATTACCGGTTGCCTCGGCTCGTTCTGTGCAAATACAAAACCCAGGAGCCAGATCAAAAAGCATGGATCGGAATTTTGGTCAGAACAGAGACCGAAATGTCGGATCGTTTCGTGGACGGTACAATTTCGATACTCGACCATCTCAAGATCAAAGATATTTTCGTCAATATCCTGGAGGTAATGGGCCATCTCAAATGTACAATAGATCAAACAGAGGATGGCGTAGGCCTGATAATTCCTACATGTATAGAAGTGACAGATATTATAATGATGAGAACAGCCAGAACTCTCCACCTTTTCAACACTGTATAGGGTGCACATGCCCTCAACATTCTAATAATCATCAGAACGGAAGAGGAAACCGAAATAACTATCGTGGAAAAAACAACTTTCAGCGCTCACGAAGTGTGGAACGTTCAAACTCGAACTCGAGTCATAATAGCAACACAGGGGTGGTCGATCAGAATAATGTAAACACCAACCTTGCTAATGCTTGTGCTGTTGACTTGTTCAATACATCAAATTGCTCTGAGTGCAGCACTTTATTTCAGCCAGGCGTGGTGTCGCGACTATCTTGTGGACATCCCATCCCTGCATTGGTACCAGCTTTAGCCTCCCATGATGGACAAGGGTCACTTACTTTTTACAAGGGTTTCTTAAATAACAATCTTGTTTCAGTTTTAAGAGATACAGGTTGCACCACTGTGGGTGTACGCAAGTCCCTTGTTGACCCTTCCTTCTGCACAGGGGAAATGGTAAAATGTATTACATTTGGTGGAACGGCAGAATTCTATCCACTAGCCATTGTACACATTGACACACCATTCTTCGCAGGGCAAGTTAAAGTTTGTTTATTGCAGGATCCGGTTGCTGAATTGATCCTGGGTAATCTTGTTGGCATAAAAGAATGTTCCACCCAAGATATTGAAATCTGGGAACGACAGCATAGGCTGCACGCAAATGTGGTGACAACAAGAGCACAATCACATGCTCAAAGTCAGATTGAAGTGCTGATGCGATGATGATGATGAACATCAAAAACCTATGCTCACCAAGACTTCATTCATTGAAATGCAGAAGACTGACAAATCCCTGAAAAGGTTTTGTAAGTTGGTGAGACCACATGATTCTGATTGCTCAGAAAAATCATGTCCTTGGTACTCTATCAAAAATGATATTTTAATGCGTAATTATACAGACTCTATGTTAGTGCGTAGTCAAATTCTTGTACCAACTGTGGTTCGGCCATACATTCTTAGGCATGCACATGACACAAACTGTGCAGGTCACATGGGTTTTGCTAGGACAAAATACAGAGTCTTGTCTGACTTTTATTGGCCTGGAGTGGTGAAGGATGTCAAAATGTTTTGTCGTTCTTGTAAAATATGCCAAGAGGTGGCTACTAAAGGAGCTTATCATAATGCACCCATTCAGGCTGCTGATATCTCTGTGCGACCATTCGCAAAAATAGCCATAGACTTAATAGGTCCACTAATGGTTCCTTCAGCCAGAGGTCACAGGTTTGTCCTTACCTGTATTGATATGTGTACTAGGTGGCCTGAAGCAATACCTCTTAAACATATTGCTACCAGTGATGTGGCTGATGCACTTCTCCTAATTTTTACGAGATTGGGTTTCCCAGATAAAATTCTATCTGATAGGGGACCACAGTTTGTGTCAGACGTCATGTCACAGGTCTTGAATCTATGTAATATAGATAGATCTCTGAGCTCTGTATATCATGCCATGTCAAACGGTATGGTAGAACGGCTAAATAGGTCTTTGAAACAAATGCTAGGTAAGGTGACCACTAGTTATCCACAAGACTGGGACAGAATGCTCCCAGCAGTGCTGTTTGCTTATCGGGAAGTTCCAAATGAACACACTGGGTTTTCTCCTTTTGAGCTCCTTTATGGTGCTCCACCACGAGGACCCATGTCAATGATAAAACAGCTACTGTCAGGTCCAGAAATAGCCCCCGAAGTTCAGTCATCTTATGACTATGTGGTTAACCTGCGTCAGAAACTTCTTGAGGCTTGGCAAATTGCTGTAAATTCTTCTGAAAAGGCAAAAGAAAAAGCTCGGTCCCTTCAAAACCGACGGAAAAAGCTTAGACAATTACTGCCAGGGACAAGGTTTTTGTATTGTTACCAACAAGACAAAATCGCCTTCTTATCTCTTGGAGGGGACCATATAAAATTATGTCAAAACTCACAGATGTTGACTATATTCTTGACGTTGATGGCAAGAATAAAACATTTCATGTCAATATGCTAAAGGAATTCCATGATAGACCTGCATATCTCAAGCCTATTTTTTGATGTTTTGGACGAATCCTCTGATCGTCCTACGTCATATTCCTCCTTATCTGTTATTCAGGAAGAAGCTACTGCATTCCCTGACATACCCTTACCTCTTCCTGCAATATCACTGCAGCCTTCAGAATCGTGGCTAAATGTTTCTATCTGTCCTGATCTGTCTGCGGCACAACAAAGTCAAGTCCTTGCAATTCTTGAGTCCTATCAACAAGTCCTTACTGATATTCCTGGTCGGACGTCTATCATTTCTCACGATATTAAACTCACAGATAATCGTCCTATTCACTTGAAACCTTACCCTATCCCTATCCACTTTCAGGATCGGGTCGAAAAGGAATTGGACGAGATGCAAAAACTTAATATCATTTCACATTCAGAGTCACCATATTCTTTCCCGATGGTCATCATCAGAAAAAAAGATAAGAGTATTAGATTATGCATTGATTTCCGTAGACTCAATAGTATAACAGAGTCTGACGCAGAGCCAATGCCAGTTCTTGAGGAATTATTAGCAAAACTTTCGGAAGCTAAGTATTTTAGTAAATTTGACCTATCCAAGGGGTATTGGCAGGTACCTCTCACAGAAAGAGCCAAACCTCTCACTGCTTTTGCTACTCCTAAAGGTCTCTTTCATTGGAATTTCATGTGCTTTGGCTTGGTGAATGCACCAGCTACCTTTGTCCGCATGATGAGAAAACTTTTTTCCCACAGATCTGATATTATCTCTTATATAGATGATATTTGTTTGTTCCACAACTCTTGGGACGAACATGTTTCTGGACTTAAATCTCTACTCGAGATTCTTCGGTCACATGGTCTTACTGCAAAGCCTTCTAAGATTCACATAGGGTTCCACGAAATCTCCTTCTTAGGTCACAGAGTTGGACACGGATTTCTCAAAACTGAAGACAACACTATTTCAAAAATTCTTAATTTGTCCATTCCTCGGACAAAGAAACAAGTAAGAAGCCTCCTGGGTCTTGTCCAGTTCTACAATAAATTTATGCCACATCTGTCATCCATTACTTCAGTTCTATCTGAGTTGACTACAAAAGGCTCTCCTAATAGGATTGTCTGGACTGAGCACTGTGACAGAGCTCTAGCCCATTTAAAAGAATTCTTTTCATCTGAGCCTATATTAAAATTACCTGATCCAAAATTAATTTTCATCCTCAGAACGGACGCTTCACAGTATGGGATCGGTGGTGCCTTAATGCAGGAGGTGGATGGAATACTTCATCCAGTTCTGTATATCTCGCGTAAGCTCTCTCAAACTGAATGCAGATACCCCATAATTGAGAGAGAGCTTCTAGCGATTATCTGGTCGGTGACCAAACTTCAGCGATACCTTCTTGGGTCTCGTTTCATTATTGAGACAGACCAGAAGGCTCTCTCGTATTTACAGAGTGCACAGATGAAAAACCCAAGGGTCGCAAGATATGCGATAAACTTACAAGCATATGACTACATCATCCACCCAATTGATGGCAAGTCCAACGTAATGGCTGATGTACTATCGCGTTACCCACAGACAGATAATACAGATTCTCAAACATTTAGCATTGTGTAGAATAAATTAATGCCTATACACTGACCATGGCACAGAGCTGAACCTCTACATCTACCATTGGATTTGAATCACGATGTCGAGGGTACCCACAGTATGAGGTGCTTGATAGTCATTTCCGGACTTTTTGATATGACATTACAAGACATTGTTATGCATGGTTAAGTTTTTTTTTTGTTGGTCTCGGCACATGCTCAATGGTAACTTCGGCCACACAGCTATCCAAAGACATTTGTAAGTGACTTTCTTTCCTGCGGGTACTTTGAAACTTAGGTGTATGATGATCAAGAATTAAGGACATGGTCACAGACTTCTCCAACTCACTATCAAGCAGTATTGACTGGTATCATCTGTTATTTCAACAAATACTACGTGTCTGGAACTTTTATTGACACATCTTGTGCAGAATGCTTAAAATCGGATTGACTTTTGGCGTAAAGGAAACTCACATCTGGAACATTTTCATAACCATACCATTTAAGGGACGATAAAATTAAGAAGTGATAATACCTATGCCTTACTTTAAGAACTTTAACTAGTTTCATTATTTCAAGATGATGAACACATCTTAGACATTATCACATGGACATAATTAAATTTACAGTTTTTTTTTTCTGTTTTTTCAATATGGTTTAATATCATTCAATTAGCTAGTTAAATTGATTCATCATTTAATTATTTCATTGAACTTCTCCATGTATCATGCATCACAATTTTATTATCATATTTCATCATTTGACATCTCCATTTAGTTTTTTTTTTTTCCATTTCTTGACATCTTTTCTATGGACAATTAATCATATCTAACATACACGACTTTTACTTCACGTTTTGTGAAATGGTCCAGGGTTTGTCATCCTCCTTTGAGGAAAACTTTCAGTTTTCGCTGGGGGGCGGGGTAGTGTTACCACTCATTTTGCACGCAGGCTTGCTAAGGCATCGCTGTGCACAGCTGAGAGGTACACGCGACGTACCAGTGCTGAACGCTAGCTATTTGTTAAGGTGTGACCTATATGTAAATGAATGTATGACGTGGGCAATGTCGGCGGCGAAGAAACGAACGGTGGACGTTCGGGGTGACCGGCATTCGAGGTGTTTGTTCGTCCTAATGGGACAGTGTGTGTTTTTTAAGAGTTCCATACTAGGGTTCTCATTTGTATTAAATTATTGTCAGATTATCTACTGACACTACTTCAAGAATGTGTGTTTGAGTGATGTGTGGCAAGACGGCAGACAGAAGGTAGTACGTAACTGTGTAATACAAATTAACATTCATGACAATGTCGTTTTGGAATATTTGCAGACAGTTTTACCTCTAACGGCCAGCTGTACAGTTCATCAATTCTTACTGCCAGAGATAATATGGTTATTATGGAGCATCATTTTTATACAAATGTCTCAATGTGTGAAGTACTCAGTGTTGTGAATATCGTCAATTAAAATCGTGTTAATTGTACGATGGACTGAGCGTACTTATTTCAAGTTGGTCTGACTGCATTTACATGTGGATGTTATACATGCCAACCCACGACATAACATGTGTTACCGATAACATTCTGGCCGATTAAGGTGAGCCACAATAGAAGGACACGATATTGGGAGAGTGAAGAAGAATATTCCGTGAT
Source organism: Oreohelix idahoensis (assembly GCA_024509875.1). Lineage (NCBI taxonomy): Eukaryota > Metazoa > Mollusca > Gastropoda > Stylommatophora > Oreohelicidae > Oreohelix > Oreohelix idahoensis. The sequence goes on from JAMPIV010017023.1 coordinate 92,448, forward strand.
GAATAAATAAGAAAGACGTTCTGGCCACAAGATTTAGAACTGATACTAGAAACCACAGTTAACCAGAAAACGGAGATCAGACGAAAGGATTTCAGAGGCACAGAAAGGTTAGGCAACGAGAGAATTGAACAAGTGTACAAGAAAGAGTCTCACAAGATTGAGAGATGAAAACCAGTCGAGACGAAAGTGGAGAAGGAGATTGAGGAATTAGAAACGCAGTGGTGAAAGATTGAAAACCTGATTGAGGCATCTAAGGATGTCAACAAAACAAGTAGGAATTGGTGTAATGACGGAAGTGAGAAGGAAGAAGTTGAGAGGAACTTAAGAAATAGTAAGAAGAGAGAGGACGATAAAGAGATAGCGGCACATTGTCCATATTCCGAGAAAAAGAATAGAGAGCAACAAGTAGAGAAGGAAGTACGGAGAGTTAACAGAAGCTTGAAAGAGGAGAAGAAAATTAGCAAGGTAGCTAAGCCAAGCATGGAGGAGATGAAGGAAGCGATAAAGGGCGAATTGAGAGGAGCTAAACCCGACACAGTGGTACTCAAGTATGTACAGAAATTTCTGGAGAGAAAATTTGATACAGACTTATCAGAAAGAAAAGAAGAAATTCGCAGGCTGGTAAGGAGAGTAATGGAGGAATTTAATTACTGGGGAATCAAAATAGTGGATAGAGTCGTGTTCTCTGATTCGGAGTCAAGTTATTCAGAAGAAGAAGAAAATTTAGAATTTTCAGAGGACGAGGACATGGAAGAAAATGTAAGAGGTAGAAATAAAGAGAGTCACATGAGGGAAGTATGGTCCACGGAGAGATGCGAAGTGTTGGAAAAATTGAGAAAAGGAGCGGGAGAAGAGGGAAATGACAAGAGGGAGAAAATAATTAAAGTGGATGAACCAAGCATGATGGAGCTGGAGAGGGTGATACAGGCCATCATAACACGGCCTGATTTTAACCTCTGTCGATCCGTAGTATGGCGTATGCTGGAAGGGAAGTATCATACACACTTTCCTGGAACAAGAGATGAAGTAGATATAGTTCTGACAAAAATGTTAGATGACGAAAGGATTGTGAGACGACAGAGAAGGATAGAGCAAGCAAATCGTGATCGAAGTCAGAGAAATAAAGGAAGAAGCAAAAATAGAAATTGCTAAACAGATTTCGTGGGAAGGACATAGGGACAAGGAGGTCACTATAGCGAAATAGTGGAGTTATTAGTAGGTGAAGTAGAGAGGCGGAGATGATGAAAATATAGGAGATAATGATAAAAAGGTAGGTTTAGGCCATGAAAGATTGGCGAGGATTATTATGTGAGAAGAAGAAGAGCCATAAGAATTGGCGAAATCAAGAGTAAGGAATTGAGAGATTAGACGGTGAGGTAGTAAGAGCCATGAGAGATGGCGAGCATAAGGGAATGGCTGAGAGGATCATGAGAAAGAAATAGTTCCAGAGAGGGAACAAGATTAGGAGGTAGTGCAGAGTGCAGAGATGATGCGGTGATTATTAAAGTCTGGTGGAGACTTGTTAGGAGATAGGTTTCTCCTAAAACCAGAAGGTAAGGAAGAAATTGTGAGAGATAGTTCCAAAAGGGAACGAGTTTAAGAAGTAGTGCGGGGGCACCGAGATGTTGCGGAGAGTGATAGATTCTTGTTGAGACTGGTGAGGCGAAGGCTTCTCCGAAACCCAGGAAGTAAAGTAAAATTGTGGAAGAGACATAGAGAATGTAATGAGATAGCAAACAGGAGCAAGAAAGAAAAGAGGAAAACGGGAGAATCCGTGAAGGCTGCTTATAGCAGTTATAAGTACAAGATGGAGGCGATAGCTAATTCTTGTATAAGGGGGTAAATAGAGTCCAAACGGACTTAGGCGTGATGCTGTAATTGGGGAAAACTATAATGCATTACGGCAGAACAAGGGGTGTGTCATGGATGCAGTGGCGGAACGACAGGTACTATAGAATTAAGAAGCAAGACGAGAGAGAAGACCTGCGAAGGTCTTGTTATTAGTAGCAATAGCAGTCAGTGGGGGAGAAACGAGTATAAGTTGAAAGGCTGAGCCACGGTTATATGGAGAGACGAGAGTAAGCTGAGGGCTGAGCCGTGGGAGAGTGTTAAAGGTTGTATATAAAATTTTAAGGTTAAATATTGTGGTAATCGTGTATATCTTCTTCTTCTTCCGTCCTTAGCCACCGACCGTCAAAGCAGTCAGTGGCCATTACGCCTAGTGGCGTCTTAGGGCAACAGCAGATAGGTTTTCTTTGCCATTGTTTCCCATCACGCCTATTGGCGTCTTTAGGGCAACGGCAAATCAATCCATTTGCTGTTGTTTCCGTAATCGTAGTGACTGGCAAACGGGTGATCAGCCCGTTGGTAATCGTGTATATGTAAATGAAATATTAGAAGTTAACATGTTGTTACTCATAAGTATTAGGAATTTTTAAGGAATTAGTTCAGTATTTTAGTTAGTTATGAGTTAGTTGGAAGGGGATCGTTTTATGGACCCGGGAGAGATAGGACTGGAGAGGAATGATGCTTTGGAGCATCATTTATTTTTTTTTGAAGGACCCTGGGGTGAAAATGTCACAGGAGCAGTGACATACAAGTTAAAATGACGTAAAATAAGAGAATAATGGACCGACTAGGAAGAAGTAAATAAATACTCTCGATGCGAGTTACGGAAAAGGATTCGGGAGACCAACTACGTCATACGGAACAACTAGGTTGACGTCAGACACACACACACGGAGAGCGTTTTCAAGATGAGCACTAAACTAGAAGGGCGCTTCTTTTCATCCCAAGGAGAAGAGTCAAATCAAGGAAATGAAGGAACTTTAAGAGAAAACCAACAATTGTAATCACAACTGTTATGACCATCTAGCTCACAGTGAAGTACTACAAAGGTTTGGTCAAGTAGGAAAATAAGTAAAATGGGTGAGTCTGTTTTAAAGAAGAGCGTTAGAATGCAAGGAAGTCATAAAAAGAGGTCCTCGAAGGTCAGACAATGAATCGGGAACGTTTTTGCAAGACGATCCCGAAAGTTAACTCTGTCTAAGAAATGACGGTCCAATGTTAGAACGATACTTGTCAGATTAAGAAGCAGGGAAACTTGTAAATTGGAACCATATTAAAGAACAGTTTTAACCTTTCAAAAGAGACTGTCTTCCAGTGAGTACCTCAGTTCGTGTCGTATTCTGAATTCATTACACAAGGCGTTGAGGTTGAAATTTGTCTCATCATTCACTCACCACTGTCTACCACTAAACACTCCACTATATACGATCACAAAGACTTAGGCCAACCAGAGTAGGTTGTTACATTGTGGTAACACACAGATAGACAAATACAGAACTACGCTGTGACAAGATGGGTTCTGGTGAAGTGGTGCCGTTACCAGGATTCAGATGTGATGACGGAAACCGGACGCGGTGACAGATGGTACTGGTGAAGTGTTGCATTGTGTACAAGGATTGTCTGTCAATGAAGAGGTGCTGTGACAGAAGATAGAAATGCAGAGCGTGTCTTAAAATGCCTTCTGCTATAAGTGGAATTTTCGCTTCCACTCACATGTTTCTCCGTTGGAGAAAGATCCAATCAGAAGCATTTTTACTCCAACAATCAAACACCAAACAAACTGCAAATAGGCGTCTGTTTTTGGTAAGGGTTTCCTCCGTCTTCTTGCTGAACATTGCTACATGACAACATAAGATTTCCCCCTTACGTGTTATTTTCAAAATCATCTTAACATACTGCATGACTATATAAGGTTCTGCCACTTCCGTGTTACTTGTCACGTTTACCCAAAAACACTACATCACCGACCTTTTCTTAGATTATCCCTAATAATCTCTTCCAAGATGTCACTTTCTCGTAGTTGTTTACTACAACAAAGCCTGGGCAGAAGCGATTACGTTGCTCCTCGTGCTCCAATATCACGATTGACATCCCTGTTTACCAGCCGCCTGGCTTTGCAATATGGCAAAATTAAAACAATATCTTACATTACCATCTGTTGTCCAGATTGAAAAACCCGAGGCAACATTGTTTTGTGGCAATACTCTGAGAGTCCTGTCTACGAATCAAGCATTTGTTATCTTCACTAGAGTGAATCACTCCCCGACACAAATCTGAGTTTGTCGCCACTCACCTGCCTGGGCAAAGAAGATATCTATCACTAATCCGTTTAGTGTTGACGATCACTCAACCAGTCAAGCGGTCATGTAAACCTGGGGTAGGTGACAAGACAGGATTCGAATACCTCGAACGTTGAAAGCGTACACAAACATAAGGAAAGAAGGAGCATGATAAGGGATGGTCGAGTAACACGACGGAGAAAATTGAAAACAAGGAAAAGACGATGATTACATTTAGACGACTATTTCGTTACAATGAGACGAGATTGGTCATACAGATATGTTTCATGGTTGTAACACAAACATGGGACATGGCTGATCATACAAACATGGGACGTGGTTGATCGAACATGTATGGGACGTTACTGGTCTCGCGTAAATTAATATTAGACAAACATAAAGGTATGATTTCAGGCACTCGTAAGAAATAAAGAAGTAGAACACTGGACAACAGAAAAACTACAGACGTGAGTGGCTTACCCAGGGTTCGAACCCCGTACCTTCCGTACGTGATAGGCGGTGTTGTCGTACGGAAGGTACGGGGTTCGAACCCTGGGTAAGCCACTCACGTCTGTTGTTTTTCTGTTGTCTAGTGTTCTACTTCTTTATTTCTTACGAGTGCCTGAAAACATACTTTCATGTTTGTCTAATATTAATTTACTGTTTACAGGCCTCGGGTTTCCCTTCCTTACTGGTCTCGCGTGCGTGACACGTGATTGATTATGCAAATACGGTTCATTGCTGTAGCACAAACGTGCGGTGCTGCACTGGCAACATTTAAAAATTAGGAAACCTGCGCTTCACAAAAATATGTATGGAATGTGTGATACCTGTACACATACATTGTGATCCTCGTCGGTTTTACAGAGTTCGTGCACTGTGCTGAGAGTATCCTTGTGTGATCTAAGGGAGGAGATCGGAACACTGATGGAGTTGTCCGTGTGCAATTAAGATGGCCCTTAAAGCCAATCCAAAACCAAACACAAACATGGGACATAGCAGATCATACAAACATAGGGCATGGCGTATCATTCAAACATGGGACATAGTAGATCATACAAACATAGGGCATGTGTAGAAATATTTCGTAGACACCACTGTAGACTACTGCGTTGTAGAATAGTATAGAATAATAACTATTTACCAGGCATGCTGTAAGGTACTGCTTTCATTCTCCTTACGCAAACCAGTGGCGAATCTGATGGAGGCTCCAGGGGGAGCAAAGGTCAACTCAACCGACGCAGGATTGTATCTAGTGGCCATGTTGATGTAGTGTGAGAGTGGAAAATACGCGAATGGTGTACTGTTCGATGTAGTTGACACTTGATAATGTTTCACTCACACTCTTGTACAAGTCAGTGATGTTAGGAACCTGTTGCTGTCACTTCCAATGGAGTTTCAAACATCGATCTATTGGTCGTATATTTTTTCATCCTAGTTAGGTGAATAATTGGGTCTTTGCTTGCGATGTCAGGTTGATTTGGAGTTATCTCCCTTTTGGGTCATTGTGTTAAGTTCAAAGGTAAAACAGTTCGGGTGTGCCTTGCGCAGGTTTTTTAAGCGCGGGGGAGAGTTAGACTTCCGGCAAGCCGTGAGGTGTCCTGGTTTCTGAAGGGACGAAAGTCCATTGTGTTTTTTCGGGGAAAATCTTCGAAGTGACTGCGATGGCAGTTTTACAGGTAATACCGACTTTTTCCATTATTACGCTTTCGGTGGCAGAACATGTTAGAAGATTACCTAGTCTGTGAACTGCAACTCACCGGTCCTATATTACAGAACTTATATGTTGTGCTCAAGGTAGCCATCCAAGACTATTAGTCTTCATACCATCCAGAAATCCAGTGACGACGATATATTGTGGGAGCCGCAGATTGGCGGCATATTTATGTCCACATAAGCATTACTGCGGGGTTGATGGTAACCCGCTTATCAGCAGTACACAGCCAACGTCAGAACGAGGCCTGTGTTTTCGGCTATTATACTACAGCCTGATAATGTGCAATTGGCGGGGAATGCCAAGTTGTACCTATGTGTCAAGGTGATTAAGGTATCTGACGCGTTTAGTCAGAGATACCAAGGCGGCATTTTTAAACTGTCATTGAATAACATTATTATTGACCATGCACGAATATTGGAATGTTTACCAGCCCTTTTGAACGCCTGATGTATTATCATTATCGATTTCCGGTCAGCATGACCTTGTTTACAATGACTGTTCCTGTTGATGCTACTATGTGTGTTATCGTCAATAAATGTTTTGAAACGTGCCTGCAGTGTTCAAGCATCCTTGACTACTGCATGTGAGTGTAGGGGTTGCAGTGTTTACATATATACGAGCCTAAACACATTCGCGCCTTCATTCGCACCCACACTCAGTTCATCATACGCCAGCACTACACATCTAACAACATGTATACTGTCTTGGGCCAGTGATCACTTCTATAAGAGAAAAAGACAGTTACATTTCTGGTGGACCAGTTACGTGGGCTCTTCTGATACATTTATGATGTCGCCAGTGTGGCCCAGAAATTTACATTTCTGGTAGGCCAGCTGATGGGGCTATATAGATCATTGTACACAGCACGCCAGCCTTAAATAGACACCCCACTAGGCTACTTACACTTCTGGATGATGGGGCTATTTTGGTGAGAAGGACAAGTACACCTTACATTTGTGGGTTTAAGCTGGACAGAGCGAGAAATTAACATTTCCGTGGACTTATGCTACATTTATTATGCCTCCAGTGTTGTCCAGAAATTTACATTTCTACATGTGCTACATGTCATGGGGAACAAAGTGGACAACTGAGAATAACACACATACTCTATGCTTTCAAGTTTTGTCTACACAGGACAGAAATAGGTCATCAACTGTTGACCCAGATAAACAGTGCGAGCATTTATGTTATAATGCTACATAAACCACAACAGGACAAGTACTGAAGTTAACATCTAGGCATTTGCTACGTGGACCACAACTGCAAGTCAAGTCCCTTACAGTAAAGGTGACTCCTTTAGATATATATCACGTAATAGAGGTTATCTATTGAGAGCGTGTCGTTAGGGACTGCAAATTTCCTTAATTGGGATTTGCGAGCGACAATTGTTGCTATTTACGTTAGCTGTGACGACATGAGTTAGTGTTGTTTTCGTTATTTTTTTTCATTCTTTGAGTTTCGATTTGTTTTGTTTGTATCTGTAGGTCTCTTCTTCCTTTCGTTTATTTCTTTACAACTTTTTGTTTATAACAGTGTTGCTATTTGTCTTGTTTACTTTTCGCGGTTATCATTACACATTTGTGTAACATTTTTTTTTTTACTTTTTGCTGTATTGTTTATTTGACTTCCGCGAACGTTTTTGGTCATTGTTCTGTATTTTTGTCTTAGTATTTATGATTGTACTACATTATTGTCATACACAGTCTACATACATACACTTGGTCATGTATTATTATTATTGATAAGGTATACTCTTCATATAGAGATTGTTAATAAAATATTATTATATGAGATATTTATACAAGTTCTTTGCCAAAAGACTTGTTGTCCACAAAGATTGAGACAAGGTAAAATATATATGCAAGTTCTTTTAAAAAAAAAAGACTTGTGCCCACAGTGATTGGGATATAAAGGTAATTTAGTTAATTTTTTCAGGTTTCTGATCTCATTAGACAGAATGTCTAATTTGGATTTCTTCATCCAGCAAGGGTTAACCCTTGGTAAGTCTGGTAAAGAATTGGAAGAATATTCATCTGCTCAATTCGCCATTGCATTAAAGTCAGAAGAAAAGAAAAAAAAGAGGAAATTAAATTGAAAGCAGAAGCTGAACAAAGGAGAGCAGAAGCTGAACTAAAGTAGCTAGATGCTGAGAACAGAAGATTAGAACTTGAAGAGAAAAGGTATCAAAGAGAAGCTGCTGCTGAGGAAAGAAAAGCTCAAGCTGCTGCTGAGGAGAGAAAAGCTCAAGCTGATGAAAGAAAATTCCAGATGGAAATGGAAGACAAAAAAACTTCAAGCTCAAGCTACTGCAGAGGAGAGGAAAGCTCAAGCCGCTGCGGAGGAGAAACAACTTCAAGCTGCTACTGAGGCTGAAATTAGAAAAATGGAACATGAGGAAAGAAAACAGAAAATGGAACTTGATGAAAGACTCGCAACTTTGGAGTTAGAGAAATTGAAATTGGCGAGTCCAGGTGCTCATCAAACAACTTCGAGTACGACAAAGAAGTTTGTAAGTAGGATCAAACTACCTCATTTCAATCCTTTAAAGGATGACGTAGCAGATTATCTAGATAGATTCCAATTTTTATGCGATACGCATAACATAAAAAAGGAAAAATATGTTGAACAACTGATGGAATTTTTTACAGGTGACACAGTACTCTTATGACAATAGACGAACATGACAGGACTAATTATGATGTTGTCAGAGCAGCACTGCTAAAAAAATACCAGCTGAAAGAGGAAGATTATCGTCTTCGTTTTAGGACAATGTTGCCAGAAAATGGAGTAGATTTCTCTGAGTTTGTTACAAAAATACGTCGTACATTCACACGATGGGTTGAGTTGTCTCACACTGAGAAAACATATGAAGGCCTAATGGACTTATTACTTAGAGACAAGGTTTTGTCATCAGTTAATGATTCTTTCCTTGCATTTCTTCATGAGCGTAAACCCAAAAACTTAAAAGACATGGAGGAATACTGTTGCCAGTACGCCACCGCGCATCCCCATGCTACAGTTAGCAATTCTAAAGTGAAAGAAGGGTTGCCAGCTGCTTCGGCAGCACTATATGGCCCTAATTTCAGTAGAAAATTTCAGGGTGCTCAACAAAACTGGAATAGGAGAAGTAATCAGAATTACATTCTTAAGCAGAGTAATCCAACATATGATGGTTCTTCGTCTAAAAACTGGAGACAAGATGGTAGTTCTCGTAATTTTAATGGTAATAATCTTAGACACTTTCGCAAGGGTTATCGCAATAATAACCATTCGAGCTTTCGAGATAATCATTCTCGACGTCAAGATTATGACGATGGTGAATTTAGAAACCGGGATTCAAACCGGAATGATGATTACAATAGGCAATATGATAACAATTACAGGGGAAATGATAATCGAGGCAATTACAGGGGAAATGATAATCGAGGCAGACCTAGATTTAACAAAAAAAAGACCTTTCCAACATGCAAACTCTGCACAACAAGAGTTTGATGGAGCCTGTAATACAGTAAATGATAGTGGTAACTCTAGGGCTATCACTGGTTGTGCTTTCGATTTTGGGAGAGCAACTGAATGCCCCCAATGCTTAACATTGTTCGACTCATCGACTGTATCTACTCTAAGTTGTGGTCACCCTCTTCCTGCTCTACCTGCTACAGTTGCGCATGATGGGAGAGGATCTCTCATCTTACATAAAGGTCTAATAAATGATAGGCTAGTCTCAGTACTTTTCGATACAGGATGTACTACCGTCGGGGTTAGGGAGTCTCTGATAGATCCTTGCTGTGCCACTGCAAAAACAATCAAATGTGTTACATTTGGTGGTACTATGGAAAGTTATCCTACTGCTATTATTAGGATTGACACTCCCTTCTTTATAGGAGATGTCCATGCATGTCTTCTTCCTAATCCTATTGCGGATCTTATAATCGGTCGTATTCATGGGGTTAAGGAATGCACCCCGCAACAAATTTCTAGTTGGGAAGAACGAAACATTCAAGCGGTCAATGCAGTGGTGACAAGAGCTCAAGCTCTTAATCCCCCAACTTCATCTGATGATAGTAATGGAGTTGATAGCCAAGACGAGCACTTGGTGATTTCCCATGACTCGTTTGTTAAAAGTCAAGAAGAGGATCCGTCTTTGAAGAAATTCTTCCTTCTTGCAAAGAAAGGGGATCCCAATCAAAATACGAATCACAAATCGTATATTACTATGAAGAATGGTATATTGGTACGGATGGTACAACACTCGGACAAGTCTATGCACTCGCAAATTCTTGTGCCTAAGTGTATGAGATCCTTAATTCTTCAGCATGCACACGATTCTCAGTGTGCTGGACATATGGGTTTTTCCAGAACTAAAACTAGAGTCCTTGCGTCTTTCTTTTGGCCATTTGTTAATAAAGACATACGAATTTATTGCCGATCTTGCAAAATTTGTCAAGAGGTCAAGTCTAGGGGTCCGAGACATGCTGCTCCTATTCAGGCTGCAGATATTCCGATTCGGCCGTTTCAGAAAATGGCTATAGACATCATTGGTCCGTTCAAGATTAAGTCAGCCAGAGGACACCAATTTATCCTCACTTGCGTGGACATGTGCACGCGTTGGCCAGAGGCTATTCCTCTGAAGAGCATATCAACTGTCGATATCGCTGATGCTCTTTGGCTCATATTTTCCTGTCTGGGATTCCCCGGAGAAATACTGTCGGACCACGGCACTCAGTTAATTTCGGACGTTATGTCTCAGGTAATGGCTACGCTGGACATTAAAAGGTCTCTCAGTAGTATTTATCATCCAATGTCCAATGGATTGGTAGAACGTCTTAACAGGACACTAAAGAACTTACTTGGCAAGATAACGGAGGATCATCCTGAAGATTGGGACAGGGTCTTACCTGCAGCTCTCTTTGCCTATAGAGAGGTTCCCAACGAGCATACAGGGTTTTCTCCTTTCGAACTTGTCTTTGGCGCGCAACCGCGCGGTCCGATGTCCTTGTTACACGATTTGATAACTTCCGATAATATTGACGATGATACACAATCGTCATATGAATATGTTATTGCTCTTAGGGAAAAAATTATCGAATCGTGCAGATTAGCAACTTCATCTTCCGAATTTGCGAAAGAAAAAGCTAGGCGATTTGCTAACAAGAAAAGGCGCCTACGTCAACTTTGTCCTGGAGACAAAGCGTTTGTCTTACTTCCCTCAAGAGAGAATAGACTTCTCATTTCATGGAAAGGTTCATACACTATAGTCTTTAAAATTTCAGATGTCGACTATATTGTCGATGTGGATGGAAGGCATAAAACCTTCCATATAAATATGCTAACAGAGTTTATTGAACGTCCAGACTATTTGCAGCCTATTTTCCAGGCGACGGACGACTCTCCAGTCCAACATGGTCACATCTCATCCCTGTCCGTTATACAGGATGAGGAAACTATTTTTTCTGACGTTAACTTACCTGTTCCTGCGATTACACTTACTTCTACGGAATCATGGAAAAACGTTACCGTCTCTTCGAACTTGTCTTTTGAGGAGCAACGTCAAGTATCCTCTACGCTACAATCATATCAGGATGTCCTTACCGACATTCCTGGACACACAGATGTCATAGAACATGACATCATACTTACTGATCGTAATCCGATCAGAGTAAGACCATACCCAATACCTATTCATTTTCAAGCACAAGTCGAGAAAGAATGATGAAATGATTCAACTGCAAATAATTGAACCATCCACTTCAGCTTATTCTTCGTCGATAGTTATTGTTCGAAAGAAAGACAATAACATACGTCTTTGCGTTGACTATCGCAAATTAAATCAAGTTACGAAGTTCGATGCTGAACCTATGCCGTTATTAGATGATCTACTTATTAGACTTTCTAAAGCTAAATTCTTTACTAAACTAGACTTGTCGAAAGGTTATTGGCAAGTCCCACTGACGGAACACGCCAAACCTCTCACTGCTTTTTCGACACCTAGGGGTCTGTTTCAATGGAATTTTATGCCTTTCGGGCTTATGAACGCCCCAGCGACTTTCGTGCGCATGATGCGACGAATTCTATCAGATCGTGCAGATGTCATCGCATATTTAGACGACATCTGTCTTTTCAGCGATACTTGGGAAGAACACTATTTGGGTCTAAAGGAATTGCTATCTACTCTACGTGAGCATAGTTTGACTGCAAAACCCTCTAAAGCTTTTGTTGGGTTTAGTGAAATTTCCTTCCTAGGTCATCGAGTTGGTCATGGTCTGTTGAAGACAGAGGACCAAAACATTTCGAAGATATTAAATATCTCGGTTCCGAAGACAAAAAAGCAAGTGCGTAGTCTCTTGGGATTGATACAATTCTATGGAAGATTCATTGAGAATCTGTCCTCCATTATGGCACCACTTTCATCGTTATTGAAAAAAGGTTCTCCTAATATGGTGCGTTGGTCCCAAGAATGCCAATCTTCATTGGATCAGGTTAAGAATTTGTTCTCATCTCATCCTATCTTAAGACTACCAACGATTGATAAGACTTTTGTTCTTCGTAGTGATGCCTCTTCCACTGGGATTGGAGCGGCACTAATGCAGGAATATTCAGGAACTCTGCATCCTGTAATGTATATTTCTAGGAAGCTAAATGCGGCAGAAAGGAATTACTCGGTTTTAGACCGTGAATTGTTGGCTATGGTTTGGGCCATTCTTAAGCTACAAAGGTTCCTTCTGGGCGCGCATTTCTTTATGGAAACCGACCAAAAAGCTCTTACGGCTATGCAAAGTAAGGATTTGAAGAGCTCGAGATCTACTCGTTATGCTATTGCTCTTCAGCCTTTCCATTTCACGGTGCGAGCTATCCGTGGTTCGGATAATGTGATGGCGGACATATTGTCCAGATGCCCACATGATTCCATTTAAATCTTGTGTCCTAGATCTCCTGATGCACTTTCAGACTTTTGTCTGTTCTTAATATCCTAATGTATTGTAATACAAATGTATTTGGATAATGTATAAAGAATTTAACAAATTTGATTTTGTCCATCCATCAGTGATATGTTGCTAATATAGCATCGTAATTCATGATATTTGTATATTGCTATAATTATAGTATTTAATAATGTTTGATATATGATTGGTATTGCCAGCAACTTAAGTTTCTTTAATGGTACCCTCTGAGTTTGTTTGGCTTAAAGGAAATATTTTCTCCTATGTTGGGAGATGATTTGTATCCTCTTCAGACGCTTTATTTATGCGTCTATTGTACCTGATATTAGGTTCATTCTTTCATGAGCGCATAATTGATAATCATGCTATCTTGCTCATGAATATATTTGAAAAAAAAAATGTATCTTTTTTTTACAGGGGGGGGGGGGGTGGGGGGGGGGGGGGGGGGCGAGGTGTAGTAATATGTTGCTGTCACTTCCAATGGAGTTTCAAACATCGATCTATTGGTCGTATATTTTTTCATCCTAGTTAGGTGAATAATTGGGTCTTTGCTTGCGATGTCAGGTTGATTTGGAGTTATCTCCCTTTTTAGTCATTGTGTTAAGTTCAAAGGTAAAACAGTTCGGGTGTGCCTTGCGCAGGTTTTTTAAGCGCGGGGGAGAGTTAGACTTCCGGCAAGCCGTGAGGTGTCCTGGTTTCTGAAGGGACGAAAGTCCATTGTGTTTTTTCGGGGAAAATCTTCGAAGTGACTGCGATGGCAGTTTTCCCCAGTGAATCTCTGTGCGTTGGAATGACAGCAGAGTTCCTTGTTAGGTTCTGTGGATTCGGTTACAGGTAATACCGACTTTTTCCATTATTACGCTTTCGGTGGCAGAACATGTTAGAAGATTACCTAGTCTGTGAACTGCAACTCACCGGTCCTATATTACAGAACTTATATGTTGTGCTCAAGGTAGCCATCCAAGACTATTAGTCTTCATACCATCCAGAAATCCAGTGACGACGATATATTGTGGGAGCCGCAGATTGGCGGCATATTTATGTCCACATAAGCATTACTGCGGGGTTGATGGTAACCCGCTTATCAGCAGTACACAGCCAACGTCAGAACGAGGCCTGTGTTTTCGGCTATTATACTACAGCCTGATAATGTGCAATTGGCGGGGAATGCCAAGTTGTACCTATGTGTCAAGGTGATTAAGGTATCTGACGCATTTAGTCAGAGATACCAAGGCGGCGTTTTTGAACTGTCATTGAATAACATTATTATTGACCATGCACGAATATTGGAATGTTTACCAGCCCTTTTGAATGCCTGATGTATTATCATTATCGATTTCCGGTCAGCATGACCTTGTTTACAATGACTGTTCCTGTTGATGCTACTATGTGTGTTATCGTCAATAAATGTTTTGAAACGTGCCTGCAGTGTTCAAGCATCCTTGACTACTGCATGTGAGTGTAGGGGTTGCAGTGTCTACATATATACGAGCCTAAACACATTCGCGCCTTCATTCGCACCCACACTCAGTTCATCATACGCCAGCACTACACATCTAACAACATGTATACTGTCTTGGGCCAGTGATCACTTCTATAAGAGAAAAAGACAGTTACAGAACCGCTGTTGACGTTTTCTATGCTTTTAATAATGACGCACACACTTGGACAGCACGGAATACAGTCATGAGTATGTTGACATAGCAAATCATTAGGCAGTAGAATAGTAGTACATTTCATGCAGCATTCAATATTAAATAGTAATTCAATGTTCTGGCGGACTATTTTCATATCCCCTAACTGACTGGACGCATCAGTGGGTATGTGTGTGTAAAACATACAAAGCGTTCACTGGACGAACCTTTTCTTTACTAAGTTCTCCAGCTGTATATGTTAAATATTTAGGTAACAAAGTTAAACCACGATAGGGGTTTTACTCTTAATGAGATCTCCGTGCCACTGTCTGAATAATAAGATTCCTGATCCGTTCTCTGGACAGTGATCCATAATGATGACAGGAATACAACATGGCTTCCTTCCCTGAGTTTTCGCTCACTCGCCCAGCGGGAGGATAATCATAAGCCAGAGTTAATTCATAACTTGTTTATATAGACTTTCCTAGAGTTTCCATACAGTCCCTTAGTCAGAAGGTTGCTTCATAAAGACATAAGCGCTGATGGAACCTGTCATCTTCATCAATCTATATTTAAACGACCAACGATGCTCGAAAATACGATGTTTCATCTAGGTCTAACCATAAGGAGATCATCAAAGAAAAAAGGGTCTGGCTTTACCTGGAGTCCGAATTTAAACATAATGAAATACATGAGAAGAGTCTCTGACATAATACTCTCGCAGAGACATTCCTTCCTTATGGAAAAATCATCCACCAATCACTTTTATCCTTTAACAGGACCAGCCCTTGAAAACACACACCCGGCCATTACGACCAGCTACTTCGGAACTCACCACAACTCTCTAGGACAACGGATACCTCCGCCAGAGTTCGGTATAGTCCGACCTTAGCATACGAAGATATACAATATAGGACTGAATCTTCTTGTACTAGACAAGTAATACATATAAATTCAGGCCATAAATATATTGAACAAGATCAATCTATTTTCTGGCCCTAACAAACGAGAACTGACATGACTTCCATATTCATACGCCGAATCAATATCAAGAGTGATCATCCATATAATCAAACGTATAAATCAATCATGGATTATCTCGCTTTCCCAAGGGAAGCATTTTCGTACACAAATAAATGCAAATATATATTTTCCCTATTAAATAGACATATCGTATTTTTGTAATCTGTGCATTCAAAAATATGTATGCAACAGCATGGCTTATCATTCAAACATGGGAAATAGCAGATCATACAAACATAGGCTATGGCTTATCATTCAAACATGGAATATGGTTGATAATCGTGATACGAGACGTTGCTGGTCATGCAAGCATGAGACGTGTTTGATCGTGCAAACACAGGACATGGTTGATCAAATAAATATAGCTGTTCTTTAATATACAAGTAAGGATCATTGCTAGTAACACAAACATGGGGCATGGTTGATGACACATATATGGGACATTGCAGGTCACACAAATATAAGACGTGATAGATCCACCAAATACAGGTCTTGGCTGTAACCCAAATATGGGGCATGGCTGATCACACAAACTTGGGAGAGAATATAAGACATAATAGATCATACAAATACTGGTCTTGGCTGTAACTCAAACATGGGGAATGGCTGATGATACAAACATGGAACATAGCTGATGACACAGACATAGGATGTTGCTGGTCACGCAAGTATGAGACGTGATAGATCATGCAAATACCAGTCATGGCAGTAACACAAACATTGGGCATAGTTGATGATACAAACATGGATCATGACTGAGGTCACAGATATGAGAGTTGCTGGTCACGCAAGTATGAGACGTGATAGATCATGCAAATATTGGTCATGGCTGTAGCACAAACATGGGACATAGCTAATCACACACATATGGAATGTTATTGATGGCACAAACATGGGACAACCTAATCATACAGACATATGACCTGATTGATGATATAAATATGGGACAAGCTAATCCTACAGACATATGACCCGATTGAAGACACATATGTGGGACAAGCTAATCGTACAAACATATGACCTGATTGATGACACAAATATGGGACAAGCTAAACGTACAAACAAATCATAAATACACGTGATATGGTTGATGACATAAATGTGGGATATGGTTGGCCACAGAAAAATGGGACAATGCTAATCATGTAAACGTCAGATATGAATGAACCTTCTAATATGGTGTACGGTCGATCACACAAACATGGGAATAACTAGTCACAAAACCCCCTGCAATGACCTCCTGCCATCGGCCACAAACCTTGTGAGATAGGGAAAGTCGGATGATGAGCAGTGGCCCCTGTGCCATGAGAGGCAGACACTTGAACACGTGCTCTCAGCTTGCAAGGTGTCATTAGGGCAAGGGCGATACACATGGCGCCACAATAAAGTGCTAAATGAGCTGGCTGCGACAATAGATCTGGCAAGGATGAAGGCGAATAGCAGTGTCAGGCTGAACACCGCAAATACATAGTTTCTGAGAGCAGGAAAGTCAGCACACCCGAAACCGAGTAAATCAGGTAGCAGTGTACCATCTCTTCTAGACTGTGCAAATGACTGGAAGATGGCGGTAGAACTACCTGGACGAGGGGCATATCAAGAGAGTACAAGAAAATTTCGAAGACGACCGGATATAGTGCTGCATTCTTCATCATCGCACAAGGTTATATTGATTGAACTGACCGTGCCATTTGAATACAGATTAGAAGAGCAACATTTGTTCAAAGCAGCCAAGTAAAGTGATCTGGCCTCAGATCTGAGAAACGATGGGTTTACTGCAAGGGTCATGGCTGATAAGGTGGGTACAAGAGGGCTTGTGCCTGCATCAGTGTATGATTTATTGAAACTGTTAGGGCTGAGGGGACAGTCGAGAACAAGAGCACCGAAGAGGCTTAGTGAAACTGCGGAATAGGCATCATGCTGGCTGTGGAACAACCGCAATGGGCTATGGAACTGGACAGTAAATTCTATCCCCACATGCGTTACAGGAAACATCCGAAAAGTGAAACATTTTTCGAAGTCCGCATAATACATTGAGTTTTTCGTTGTATTGGTGAAAGGACAATGGCTTACAGACAATGCGCGGTGTATTATGTGAGGTGTCGGGCGCAAGTAGATTTCAGTTGCTAGCGCGCAGTGGCTTCAAGCCTCGTTGGCTTTGCGCAGGTGAGTCAGTGTCTGTCCCTAGTCGTAGTGTGCTGTGGAACGACCGCAATAATTTGTTTTCAACATAAGCGTTACTTTCACAATTGCCTCCGGCTGGCAGAATTGTGGAATTTAAAGCTGCAACCAAGGTGGAGTGGGTTCATTTTCTACATAAGACAACAGGAGGTGGAGACACTTGGGTGTCATGACCCAGGTGCCCCCGCCCCCTTTACAGTGAAAAGGAGATTAAAGGGCCGAAACACTTAATCGACGCGGGAACTATTTCTGATGATCAGCTTGCCTCCTGTTGTATCGCTCTGTATAGAGTTTACTATCATCGAATATGATTGGTCGTACCGATATGGTGTATTCTTTCTTCTAGTTTTTGTAGAAGTGTCTCGAAATGTTCCGTCCGTTTCTTGATGTAGTGGTGTTGATGGTATTGTATGATGGTGTTATTACTACATGTAACTTGTATGAGGCCAGCTGTGAAGGCTCCTGAGATAAAATGTAGTTGAGAATTATCAGAAGGCCTTTCTTGCTACCACTACGACCTCACACTTAATTTTTTTTTTTTCTTAATGAATGTGGCTACGTAAAGTGTCTAGGGTAATGATGTGTAATGTGGTGTGTTAGTTATAAATACACCCACAGACATTTAAGAAGACTAATAAGATTAACAAGTGTTAAAATACACTGAACTAACTCACGTGTATAAAGTTTTTGATATAATTATATTACATTTATTGGTTCTGGATCAAGTTTTATGTGACCAGAACTTGTTTTAAAAGAAGGATTGAAAATTTATGAAAAAAAATGCATGGAATGTTACATAATAAATGCAAGAGCGTACCTATTTAAGTACTAGACTAGTTAGTTTTATTAAAAAAGTTCGAGTAGTCATCTCTTTGGGAGGATATTTACTGTTTGTGCTGTTGGGGTGGCCTCATCACACCTGTCTATATTGACTACACAATGTCCAGAAAAGGGTGGGAATTTTTACGGGGATATTAGTCACTACCAATAGTTGGTGAATGTCCAGCAGACCAGAGGCTCACTCATCTTTTTGTAGCTCTGGTGCTGAAAACTTGCGGTCCCACCTCTCCGTGCTGGCGGGCAATAATGGTGGTCTCTGTCACAAGAACTGCACAGATACACTCGAGTAGTCACCCACCGAATAGACTCTGCTTTGTTGTCGATAGAAACTCACAGCTCTGCAATCAAAGTATGGGCCATGTGTCAAAATCTATTCTCTACCCACGTCTGGACACAACACTGACACAACAACCACATCATACAGACAGGTCAGATCTCTCTGACCAAACAGCACAGTTACCATGGTGGGCCTACATCAGACAGATCCTCCCAGACCATAGATTCTGAAAAATATTTATTAGTTGTCGGCCCTAAAAGAAGATAGGTAACCTGTTTCAACGCTTGATCTATCTTGCATAATCCTTGCTGTAGTTTATGTACCTTGTTGGTCCCTAGACCCTGACTTGGGCGGGGGGTCTAGAGCAAATCCCTACTTGTTTGTAAGGCTAGATTTTGATATGGCAGTATCAAATCACTCGAACATGAAACAATATTCAAAATATATAAAGAAATAATTTCAATCTTACCAGATTATGAATAATTAACACAGAAGTGCTAGCAAAACTCAGCTGCAAAACCCCTCTCCTCCATAATAAGTAACTTTGAACACCTGCGTCCCCAAGGTCGTGTTTTGTGTGCAAATAACGACACTTTTTATTCAAGGCAGTCTGTCGATGATGTAAACTACACTGTCTTTTGTCATTATCTTCAATATTATCTATCCGTTTGTAAAATTAAGATCATATTATTTCATTGCTCAGAATAGGCCATCCGGCCAGCTAATTTTTATATTCCTAACATTAATATTAAGAAAAATTACTTTTTAAATTTTTGTAATATTCCTAACATCTGCGTTTTAGCCGCTGAATTCAAATCAAGGCTTGGTATCGCAAAACGTCCAATTCCGTACCTCGTGTCAATTTGGGGGACGTGAATTTTTACTTTCCTCCATCCCCCCCCATTGCGTCTCCTTAGCCTTTCCAGTCATATTTTTTTTCTTTTGATCCGCCGTTCCCCTCCTGTCTAGCAAGTCAATTTTATGGAGGGTGATGACCCGCGGTCTAGGCGATCATGTACATCAGCAGCCTACGCATTATGTTTTTATCCTTAAATGTTATCTTTTGAGTATTTTACCGTTGTATCTCTGTCAATTTCACTACACTTGATTTGCTGGTTTGTATCGATAGTCAATGTTTTTTCTTGTCCTTGATAAACCCATTTGATTGTACATGTTGCCTTGTTGGTTCTTTGTACTGGTGTACAAGTCACCCATATTTTCTTTGGCTGCAGCCTCCTGTGGCTCTCTTACCATCTTCTCAATATAATTTACTATTGTCTTCAGTGATGCTGCTTCTGACGTCTTTGTGTCTTGTATGTACAGATCATGAGCCTAAGCTCTGGAATTTCTTCTTTGTTTCCCTTCTGTTTATACCTGCTTTCTTATTTTTTGTTGTTGTTTTTAATTTGCAGCTTACTGAAATACTATTTTTAATTTCTAAGCGAGTTGATCATTTCCTGTAGCTTCTTCTGTATGTTAACATACCATTTTGTTGGTTTTTCGAAAACATCTTCCTAGAGGTAATTTCTTCATTCTCTTTCCGCTCTAACTGAACTATTACAGGTGAGCTGGTGAATAGGTAGATAACTAGAAACAGACAGACAGAACGAACGAAAAAACGAATTGTATTTTCAAAGGGTTAAGAATAGGTTAAGAATAATTCTGCCATTAATTTATCTCATTTGTTAAATATGTGTCCATTTATTCTGGTTCAATATTAATATAAAGGCATGCGACATTATAAAAGTAATATCAGAACATATATTTATGGTAGTCGATCATAACGCAGAGATAAATCTTGTTAAAAAAAGAGACAGACAGACAGACAGACAGACAGATAGGTGAAAATTATGAGACGAATAGATGGCCAAGATTTATTGACATATGATCTAAGGACAACAGGAATCACTGACCTTGATTCGCTGCTCATGAGCGTCGCGCAAGAAGGAAAAGTTCCGTTCCATGTCATCAATTTTGGCTGTGTAATCATTCTGAGCACTATCCAAGAAAACTTGCTGCTCTTTGTTTCCACAGTCGCTATGTCCCTGGTTTGCTCCCTCACTGTGCTTGCGATGGTTGAGTTGGATGTTGTAGGTACATCCACCATGCTTGAAGGTGCAGCTCCTCTTGCCAAAACAAGATGGTAGCGTCAGCAGTACCAGCGCTGACACAGTCAATAATTGCACAAAAGCAAGCATTTTTACCTCGTTTAAATGTTGGTCCGCAACCAGGTATGTTTAATATCAAAACATGATCTCCTTAATCGATGTTATCCAGAAAGAACGAACACATATTAATATCAGCTTTGGCGACTATCCAGGCCAATGAAACTATTAATAGAGCCACGGGTAAATAAAAGTGTAACCCAAACACAGACAGATGTATATATTTTGTATTATCGTTAAACTTATGTGAAATCAAGCCTACATGACTTGTGTACCGGTGTGAATGCTATCAGATTGTTGTGGGTCACTATGACATAACACATTGACAGCAGAACTTTTAACGTAATGTTTAGTAACTAGCACAAGACGAGGCTTTTAGAAGCAGACCACTTGACTGAAGCACTGGTAATTGTAATTCCAGTCTTATGATAAACCCCTGAGAATCACAGAGATTAAGCAATGTTTACATAGGAACGTGCTGACGGCAACCGCATTGTTGCAAAGGCTTTACTTCTACGGTGTCAGAGGATTTTAAATTGTTGTCCTGAAAATACAAGAGCAATTCTGTTATCTTTTAACACATCCTGCTTACTCGTTCATTAAGTACCTCTAAGCTGCACGTGGAACACAGATCTTAAACACATTCACGTGAAGCCTTTATGTCATAAGCCAGATGTTCAAGGTCTTTCCGTATCTTATTAATTTTTAAAGAATAAGAGACCAGCATTTCAGCCGTTTTCCCAAGGCGCTCAGGGCGGAAGGCGTTTTCAGGGCCGACACATTTGAACTAAGTTTTTTATTTGTGTCCCAATTTTATATTTTTTAAATCGTCATTCAGTGTCATTTGAAACTATATTTATAACATGACCATACTTTAAAAAAAAAAAACTAGGAAAGAATCAACCCTTTAACTTTAAAACTATATAAAAACTCAGTGACAGATAATTCCCTTCTTCCTATAGGGGAAACCCCCCACGTCTTATCAGGGTTCATTAAAAACTCAAAGCGACAGAAAATTCCTTGCATCCAATATGGTAAAACTCCCACGTCTAATAAGCGTAAATCTCGTTCTCGTCTTGTCTCCAATTCTATTCTTAGGGCGTTTCAAGGTCAGCTATAGTTTTCTTGCAATGAGGATTCCAGCATAATAACTGTTTTATAATGATATCAGCTGGTTTCCTCAACAGCACCAGCAGCTTCCCCTTACCGTTTATTCCACTAATATTTTCTGGCTCTGTCCACCAGTTCCGCACTGATGACAACTGTCGTGAAATATTCTAATCCGCATATATAAATTATCAGGTAAATGTAAAGCCTAACACATAAATTCAATAAAGGAAAGAAGAATGGTAAAGAACAGTGCTGTCACAATGACTGTACGCGAAATTCCCCTTGTTTTCTCCTGCGTCTGCAAATTGTAACGTTTCACGTTGATAGTAAAGGCCTTCTGCAGCATACATGTGTTTCCCCAACACAATAAAATGTGTACTCCAATTCTAAGAAAAAAAGTTTGGAAGTGAGGAGGTAGTAACAGCACGACTATCCTAGAAGAAAATGCATATTGGCTCCATTAAATATATATATTTGGGTTCCTTAGGACTTGCTGACAAATAATATGTTAAACGTTACGCAAATAGTCTAGGAATTAACAAATTATAGCCAAAAGAAAATAGTGAGGGTGTCAGACAACACTAGAATCAGAATCGCTCAGTGGCAGATTTTCACCCCACCATTGTACGGGAAATGGGTCTCCATGTAAAATCCGATTTGATTGGAGCGCAACAAATGTAAGGCTAAACACGATTAGTCGGACTATAAATACTATCTTTCGTTGTCAGGGGAAACGTGAGTAGGAGTACTTTTTTTTTTTAAAGCTGTGTAAACATGGCATGATTGGTTAGACTTGCCAATATAGTCAATTAGAGGCGTCAGGTCAGCACCACATTTGCAAATAAACTTACTACAGAATCAGTGCGTTGAGCACCAGTGCCTATTTTTCTAAAATAAAAGCCTGGGACATCGGCAGATCGAAATTGTGTTATATTCAGTGCCAGTCAACGTAATTCTGTATTATTTCCATGAATTGTGGGACTGTGGTCCTAAAGCTATTGAGCAGTACCTGGTCAGAGTTTTGCTGAATCCAGAGGCGGACAGCATACTCCTTGGTCCATATAGCAAACAGTGAGGTGTCTCCAGAACACAGGGGAGCAATCGAGCAGAGGAGTCTTTTCCTGCCGCCATCACGAAAGTTAAGCCTATGTGGCCAGCGGAGCTCAACATTATGTATACCCCCTTAAACTGACATTGTATTAAAATAAGAGGGGAAATTAATTGTTTTAATGAAAGGAACTGAGAACATCTCCAATACTAGTTCCAACAGAAACAAACGCGTGAAGTCATGATGACACATAACAACATAGCTTAAAAAAAACAAAACCAGTATTACCTCATATTACTACTACACAACGGACACACATATGATAATATTAATAAAATATGTCACTACAAGATTCATATTGATAAATTCTATATATATAACTTATAATTGAAATTGATTGTGATTCCTGGTTCACTTTGTATTGGAATCAGGACACATATATATTAATGAAAAGTACTTAATACATATTGATATTTGAAAATTTACCAGTGACTCGTTTAAGATAGTCTCATAGAATGTTTCATGTGTGTGAGTGTCACAGTGTTGTCAAGTGTGGTGGAATAAATTAAATTGTTTATCTGTCTGTTGTTGTTGTGACTTACACTTCATCATATACATACCCTAGACATATAACGTAGTCATCACAATATTCCAGAATAATTCTGACTGAGGTATAAATATGTGGCAGCAAGTAAGGTTATCTGTAAAACACTACACCTATTAGATACAGATACCTTCACAGCTGATCTCAGTCAGTACACTAAGTCCCCTATAGATATTTATAATATCCCACTTTACCACATATATTGGGGTCTCGCTCTCGGGATTTTGAATCTTTCCCTATTAAAAATATTGGGGGTAATTCACTTCAGGGAATAATAAGAATTAAAAAGTATCCTTGGGTGAAAATAAATAACGTTGAGCTCTCAGTGCTTGTAGTGTCCTTAGATAATTATTGATAGATTGAATTGTTTACATTTATATGTTAGACAATGGCCGACTTGGCAAAATTTCGATCTGCTGCTGTACAGACTGCGAAAGAGTTAGGAATGGACGGGCAAATTATGATTGCTTATGTCACGGCTGAATGTGACAAATATATTGAACGGGAAGAAAGAAGATTAGAAAAAGAGGCCGAAAGAAGGTTAGAGGCTGAGACTAAGAGGTTGCAGATTGAGGCTGACAAAGAGGCTAAAGCATTGGAAGCCGAGGAAAGAAGACGAGCTGCAGAAAGGGAAGCAGAAGAAAGAAGATTGACTGCAGAGAGGGAAGCAGAAAAGGAGGAGAAGAGATTACAAAGGGAACATGAGTTACGACTAAGGGAGTTTCAGTTTCAAGGCCATGCTCCTGAAAATGGTGCCAGTCCCTTTGCCTCTGATGCCACTGCTAGTCAGGGAGCCTCAACCTCAGCTATGAACTTTCATTTAGATCATTTTGTTGAGAAAGACGATGATATTGAGAGCTATCTAAATAGATATGAACTATTAGCTACCACATATGGGTTAGAGAGAGAAAGGTGGAGCTTAAAGTTATCTCAAGGACTTCGTGGGGCAGCTTATGAAGTTTTTGCTAAAATGAGCAGAGGTGATCAGGAAAATTATGACATGCTAAAGCAGGCTCTTTTGTTAAGGTATGAAAAGAACGCAGAATTTTATAGGAAAAAATTTAGGAATGCTAAACTACTGTCAGGTGAAACCTATCACCAGTTCTCTGCACGAATAGAGACATACTTGGAGAAATGGACGTCTCTGGGGAAAACCCAAGATCTTAAGGAAATGATCCTTATAGAACAATTAAGAGAGTCCATGGCTCCAGACCTGAGAAAGTTTCTCATGGAACAAGGTGCAGAGAGGCTGGGTGAGTTGCTAAATGTTGCTGAAAGGTATCAAGCAGCTCAAGCAGAGGTAACAGGTAATAAAAAGAAACAGGTGGATAATTATCAGGCACCACAAAACTTTAATAAATTTGATCCTAGAGATCAAAACAAAGGTAAGAACCAGTTTGATAGGCCACGGTACGACAATAAAAATAAAACCCCACAATTCGATGAAAGGAAATATGATGAAAGAAAATCTTTCAACCAAGGAAAAAGGTGGTGTAAGAATTGTCAGATGAACAATCATGACACTGACCATTGTAGAAGGAAACCTGTGTTTATGGCCACCCTTCAGGTCAGGTCGACCTCAAGACAGGAGGAGGATATTCTGTTAGATACCACTCCAGAAGAGATGAGGAAGGCACAGGCTGGGGATAAGACCCTCAAGCCTTGTTTCAGGAAATTGTCAACTGGTCATATAACTCCAGGCAAGGGAGATTTTTACATGAAAAACAAGTTGATGTATAGGAAGACTGGAGCTAGATCCAAAGGTCAGGGACAGCTGGTACTTCCTAAAAGATATAGGGCAGGATTAATAAGGAGCCTACATGTGAAACCAGATGGGGACCATGAGAAGATAGGTACCATCATTCAAAAGGTGGCTCACAATTATTATTGGCCCAAAGCAAGATGGGACATTGAGAATTTTGTGGAAAGGTGTAGCATAGCACATGAGGGAACACCCACAAGTGGGAACATTGATCAGGACCTGGACACGCCATGGGGCAACAGTAGGCCTGACAATAGAAGGAAAAATAAATTTGATAAAGTGGACCAAAGGGAATGGGAAGCCCCTTTTTCACGGACAAGCTTCACTTAACTGTTTTACAATGGCCACTATGCGGAGAGTGCAAAAAGATGTCTTACCCCAGGATAAGCCGAAAATCCCTCAATCGGACTTAAACAAACTGGAGGAAGAAGATGTAGAGAGGAATCTCTCATCAAGAATTTTAAGTGGGGAGACAGCCCCAAGAGGAAAGTTGGTAGCGGTCGTTTTGTGCATGATAATTCTGGGAAGAAAAATCATCACTACAGAGCTTCGGGTGGAAAGGACCTGGCATGTGCCAGGAGCAATAAGTTTCCGAATTTAAAGGTCCATATGTAACTCTGTTAAGAACGTGGACTGACGAAAAGGCAGAGGAAAATATTACATCCTCATACCAATATGTGAATGAGCTGATCACTCGTTTAAAAACTGGCTGGAAACTTGCCAATGAAAATTTGAAACAAGCCAGGAAGAAACATGCTGCCTATTATAACAGGAAAGCAAAAGACAGAGATTTGGCTGTGGGAGAGAAGGTACTGCTTCTTCTACCCGGGAGTCAGAATAAGTTACAAATTGGATGGCAGGGTCCATATACAGTTCTAGAGAAGGTGTCTAGAACCAATTATAAGATAGATAAGAAGGGGAAAGAAAAAATCTATCATGTGAATCTCCTGAAGAAATATTTGGAAAGAGAACATCAGGAAGAGACACACTTGTTGACCTTGTCCATTGCCATGGAGATGAAAAAGGAACCACTTTCATCATTTGAATATCCATTACACCCCTGTGAGACAGCGGCACAGGTGAAAATCAGTACACATTTAACGAAAACTCAGAAAGAGAGAGTGCAACAGGTTCTAGATACTCATACAGAGGTCTTAACAGACCGACCTGGGCATACAAACTTATTGGAATATGATATGAAACTGATAGACCCCACACCTGTCTGTATGAAACCATATTCGATTCCTTTTGCTAAGGAGAAAGCTTTGATGGAAGAGATAGACTATTTGTTGAAGGAAGGAATTATTTCACACAGTGAATCTTCGTATAGTTCCGGTGTTGTACTCTTAAGGAAGCCCTCTGGAGAACATAGACTCTGTATAGATTACAGGAGACTGAATGCTATTACAGAAGGACAGGTGGATCCATTGCCGGATACAAATCAGCTGTTTGCCAGACTAAATAAAGCTAAATATTTCTCAAAAGTGGATCTGAGTAAAGGATACTATCAGATTCCAGTAAAACCTGAGATCAGACAAAATTGTTGGATGGAAACAATTCGGAGGAACGTAATGAATCCCTAAGTTGCCTCTTTGATTGAGGATATTCCGAATGTTTCATACAGGCTAATAAGAAGATTATGGGATCCGCTACGAAAACTCTGCTATCACCAGGTATATGTTATCTCCTCATAACGTACATTTTGAGGAAAATCTAATGTTCTCTGGACATGTCATTGCGCAGACTCAGAGAAGAGAAATGGTGAATACGGGTTGTGAAGCAGCATTAAGACAAGCAGTCACACTTGCGGCTGTTCAGTAACATAACCGAAAAAAATATTATTGGTTGTAGAGGTCTGAGGCAGATTTCATGAGTAGTGCCTACTCTGAATGGACCCAACTACATAAAACCATGATAGCACAACAGCAGAGTAAAGTCAAGTTGACTTACATTTATCTATGTGTATATAGAATAAAGGACTGACATAAGATGTCTGTTTTAAGAGGGGAGATGTCGTGAAATATTCTAATCCACATATATAAATTATCAGGTAAATGTAAAGCCTAACACATAAATTCAATAAAGGAAAGAAGAATGGTAAAGAACAGTGCTGTCACAATGACTGTACGCGAAATTCCCCTTGTTTTCTCCTGCGTCTGCAAATTGTAACGTTTCACGTTGATAGTAAAGGCCTTCTGCAGCATACATGCGTTTCCCCAACACAATAAAATGTGTACTCCAATTCTAAGAAAAACCTTGAGATACGCAAGATGACCTAGATTTAAAATTCCATTCATGTCTTTTTATACACTACGTTACCAAAAACGAAAGACAGATGGACTAAAGATAGAAAGAAGGGAGGGCTGAAAGCAGGGACACATGCAACACTAAACACGTGTCGCGCGATACACAATTGCTGCCATCACGCGTGTAAGGCCACTAGCACTAACTTTTTTCAAATCGACAGTGATAAAAAACACTACCCATACCAGAGTTAGGTTTTAAAATCCTGAAAAATTCTTATTAGGAAATATGACATTATACTGGTTTACGTTTGAAAACATGACAGTACCCAGACACCCTAAAGTTTGGAAGTGAGGAGGTAGTAACAGCACGACTATCCTAGAAGAAAATGCATATTGGCTCCATTAAATATATATATATTTGGATTCCTTAGGACTTGCTGACAAATAATATGTTAAACGTTACGCAAATAGTCTAGGAATTAACAAATTATAGCCAAAAGAAAATAGTGAGGGTGTCAGACAACACTAGAATCAGAATCGCTCAGTGGCAGATTTTCACCCCACCACTGTACGGGAAATGGGTCTCCATGTAAAATCCGATTTGATTGGAGCGCAACAAATGTAAGGCTAAACACGATTAGTCGGACTATAAATACTATCTTTCGTTGTCAGGGGAAACGTGAGTAGGAGTACTTTTTTTTTGAAAAGCTGTGTAAACATGGCATGATTGGTTAGACTTGCCAATATAGTCAATTAGAGGCGTCAGGTCAGCACCACATTTGCAAATAAACTTACTACAGAATCAGTGCGTTGAGCACCAGTGCCTATTTTTCTAAAATAAAAGCCTGGGACATCGGCAGATCGAAATTGTGTTATATTCAGTGCCAGTCAACGTAATTCTGTATTATTTCCATGAATTGTGGGACTGTGGTCCTAAAGCTATTGAGCAGTACCTGGTCAGAGCTTTGCTGAATCCAGAGGCGGACAGCATACTCCTTGGTCCATATAGCAAACAGTGAGGTGTCTCCAGAACACAGGGGAGCAATCGAGCAGAGGAGTCTTTTCCTGCCGCCATCACGAAAGTTAAGCCTATGTGGCCAGCGGAGCTCAACATTATGTATACCCCCTTAAACTGACATTGTATTAAAATAAGAGGGGAAATTAATTGTTTTAATGAAAGGAACTGAGAACATCTCCAATACTAGTTCCAACAGAAACAAACACGTGAAGTCATGATGACACATAACAACATAGCATAAAAAAAAAAAAAACCAGTATTACCTCATATTACTACTACACAACGGACACACATATGATAATATTAATAAAATATGTCACTACAAGATTCATATTGACAAATTCTATATATATAACTTATAATTGAAATTGATTGTGATTCCTGGTTCACTTTGTATTGGAATCAGGACACATATATATTAATGAAAAGTACTTAATACATATTGATATTTGAAAATTTACCAGTGACTCGTTTAAGATAGTCTCATAGAATGTTTCATGTATGTGAGTGTCACAGTGTTGTCAAGTGTGGTGGAATAAATTAAATTGTTTATCTGTCTGTTGTTGTTGTGACTTACACTTCATCATATACATACCCTAGACATATAACGTAGTCATCACAATATTCCAGAATAATTCTGACTGAGGTATAAATATGTGGCAGCAAGTAAGGTTATCTGTAAAACACTACACCTATTAGATACAGATACCTTCACAGCTGATCTCAGTCAGTACACTAAGTCCCCTATAGATATTTATAATATCCCACTTTACCACAACAACGTCATACCATTTAATCCTTCTAATCTGCAGAAGTAACCATTTACTCACTGTCTCACCTGACATGCATCTCATTATTTCATGCTAACGATGAACAACATTCCTTCTAAGCCTGAACGAGTGTTAGGAAGAGAAGGATCAATGTATTCACAAGCATACTATTTAAGCCTTGACAATAAACTGACACAAATGTCAAGGTCGTCCATTAGCACATACTGCTATACAGGAGGGAAGTGCTAGAGACTTAATTATACTAATTCTTAGCTTTATGAAATGGGGTGACCAGTTTTCGACATCGCTGACTTTGCCTTCCCTACGTCAAGAGCAAACTCAGATATTCGTTTATAGCTGGGTAGACTGGCGCATGACGCTACCACGTTTAGATCCCGGAAACCTAGCCGAGAGAGGCAAGTAGTCTAAACATTGACTGTGCCAGTAAATTCTAATTCTCAAAGATCTCCATTAGTACCATGAATAGACCATTTCCGCTGAGAAAGCGCTAAATGACGGTTAATAAGTCTCGATAGCATCCAATGAAGGTATTAAGTACCGCAATTCTGTTTTGAACAAGTCAAAATATTCAAATACCGTGACACGTTTACAACATCAGATTAAAAATACATCTCAGGGGGTGAACAATAGAATCTTAATCATCACCCTTCAGCTCACCATGGAGCATAGACATTCAACAAACGCATGCCGATTCTTCCTAGCCCGTGCCATCAACTCCAGTTCTTTCCATGTCTTCCTTATCATTTTAATTTGTCTCCAGCTCCATATGTTTTTTCTGTCTTCTCGTGAAAAACTAGTGAAAAGTAGAACACGCTGGAGAACTAGGCTCCTACATAGCCTTTTGATAAGCAATTTTAACGTAGTTTCACCTCGTGTTACACGTGACTGACATAACAATTTCCAGAGCTTGACACAGACCCACTTGCAAGCGAACAATAGACAATGTTGACCTTAAGGGCTTACCCGCGTTTACCAGGCAACTATCATGTCTAGGAAAGAGAAAAGCTCGTACCGGCGATATCAAACCCACCCAGAGCTGTCAGATTGCTTTTCTGCGCCTTTGCTAAAAGTTACACTGAACAAAGAGAATACGGTACACAATAAAGATGAAAACTTAGAGCAACCGTCCCCACCTTACGATAAAAAAACGAACAAAGGACAATGTTGCGCTGTGCCTTCCATAATTGCCAACATAGCGAAACTTTATACCATCTGGTTTTAATAATTACCAGTACAGAACGATAGAAGCAAGGACTGACAAACTTAATGCTTAGATGTCTTGTTGTCTTCGATCCACTACCACTGAGCATTAGTTCTTGGTGAAATACTTAAATAAGTTGAAGACAAACC
Source organism: Oreohelix idahoensis (assembly GCA_024509875.1). NCBI lineage: Eukaryota > Metazoa > Mollusca > Gastropoda > Stylommatophora > Oreohelicidae > Oreohelix > Oreohelix idahoensis. The sequence continues at coordinate 123,276 of JAMPIV010017023.1, forward strand.
GCAGACGTCTTCACAGTACATCTGTACCATACTAAAAACAAAGTTCTAGTCCAAGAATCGGCACAATTCGCACAGGCATGGTTAGGTTATGAATTTTCCCACTTTCAGACATCAGTCCTAGACCAAACCATGGTCAAGCTGACCCTGCCACTCTTCCACCAGTGATAGGACCTACTATAGCACAAGCTTAGCTCGCCATCGAAATTAGACATCCCTCCGCACAGCCTACCATACTATAAATCTCATATCCTGCATGACAAACCAATAACATTGTTCACCGTTCTAAGGAAACTAATTCTACACCAATCATTGTTCAAACAGCCGAAAAAAAAACCTGCAGATAATCACACAGAAGCTCATGAAAGCCAGCCTACCAAAGTCAGATTCAGCCAGACTTCGGAAATCTCTGTCTCTACCTGTTCAGATCTCCCAAACGATTCATACAGTCCACACGAGATCAACTCATACAGCATCAAATGTGTCTATACCCAAATGATCATGCATGCCCACAGCACACATGGCAAGTCACATTCTCCCCTTACCTGCCCGGTGGCAGTGGAATACCTCAGGGAAGAAGAAAGACCAAATGAGGAAAGTCTTAAAGCATGAATAGAGAGACAATGATGTCAGCAGATGGTTAAAAAAACCCTTCAAGGTTGTGTAAAAAGTTTGAGGGGGAAACTTAAAGACAAACTGGACAACCCAGTAAACAGAGAACTTAAAGACAAACTGGACAACCCAGTAAACAGAGAACTTAAAGACAAACTGGACAACCCAGTAAACAGAGAACTTAAAGACAAACTGGACAACCCAGTAAACAGAGAACTTAAAGACAAACTGGACAACCCAGTAAACAGAGAACTTGAAGACAAAGTGGACAACCCAGTAAACAGAAAACTTGAAGACAAACTGGACAACCCAGTAAACAGAGAACTTGAAGACAAACTGGACAACCCAGTGAACAAAGAACTTACAAAGACAAACTGGACAACCCAGTAAACAGAGAACTTAAAGACAAACTGGACAACCCAGTAAACAGAGAACTTGAAGACAAACTGGACAACCCAGTAAACAGAGAACTTAAAGACAAACTGGACAACCCAGTAAACAGAGAACTTAAAGACAAACTGGACAACCCAGTAAACAGAGAACGTGAAGACAAAGTGGACAACTCAGTAAGCAGAGAACTTGAAGACAAAGTGGACAACCAAGTAAACAGAGAACTTGAAGATAAACTGGACAACCCAGTAAACAGAGAACTTGAAGACAAAGTGGACAACCCAGTAAGCAGAGAACTTGAAGACAAAGTGGACAACCCAGTAAACAGAGAACTTGAAGACAAACTGGACAACCCAGTAAACAGAGAACTTAAAGACAAACTGGACAACCCAGTAAACAGAGACCTTAAAGCCTCGAGAACATCATTCTTCAGTTCCCCGAGGAGCATATGCCTTCAATAAACCTATGCCAACTCTTTTTGTCACGTGTCATCCGCTCAAGGTCTTTCCATGGATTCTTGATCTTCATGTTTGTCACCAGTTCTCATCCCAGTGTGTTCTTTGATCTCCCATCCTTCTCTTACGCTGAGAACTCCACAACAAGGACTGCCTGGTAGTACTATCATCGCATGTCTTCAGTGTGTTCTTTGATCTCCCCATCCTTCTCTTACGCTGTGAACTCCACAACAAGGACAGCCTGGTAGTACTATCATCGCATGTCTTCAGTGTGTTTCCCATCAATCTCCAGTGTCTTCTTGTCATCTCTTGTTCCACTGACACTTGTCAACTGTTCCACGATCTTTGTGGCCTTGTAGCACAAGATCAGTCCATCTACTATACTTGTATACAAACACCCATTTATGTAAGTTTTTGGTTTATTTTTGTTGTTCTCCAGGTTTCAAAGCTATATAATAGGATTGACTTTGACATTTGAGTTGAAGATTTTTATTTTTGTGTTGGACTTGATTTATTTTGAAATCCGTGTTGCCAATGTACGTTCCTCTAGCCCAATGATTTTCAACCGGTGTGCCCCGGCACACTGGTATGCCGCGAGGGATCCGCAGGTGTGCTGCAAGTTTTTGGTAAAGGTCGAAAAAAGCGAGAAAAATAACCTTCGGATTCGTTTCATCTGGAGAAGAGTAGCCTCGTCATGAGTGTGTTGTTTGCGGTGAGAAACTGGCAAACCAAACTATAGTTCCGAGCAAACTGAAAAGACATCTTTACACAAAGCACGCACATTTATGCGATAAAACAATTGAATATTTTGAAAGACTTATGCTGATAAAACACACCAGGCTAAACAATAGACCGAAATCAAAATTATTTCCGCCAAAGCTCAAGAAGTAAGCTATGCCGTTGCCGAAATCGTGGGAAAAAAGATGAAATCACATACAATTGACGAGTCAATAATTTTACCAGCATGCTGTTAAATTGTAAATGTTATGTTTGACGAAGAATATGAAAGAGAGATTTTGATAATACCTTTTAGTAGGCATATTCAAGATATGTCTGTGACTTATAATGGAAATATAGCCTACAGTATCGGACAGTCTTTCGTGACCTCGTGGCGTTCTATGATTCGCTAGCAAAGCCATGCATTGACAGCCTGCGTTTACTCATTTTTAATCCACGCCTCTTTTCCTTGAGACGTAAACAAACGAAAAGTTTACCAACTTCCGTGACCTGCCAGTCATAACAGGGAGCGAATAAAGTTTGTTTACCTGAGTTTCTCACGCGAGCAGAACTGTCAATCATCGGATATCAGACAGATGCACGTGCGGGCTTCAGAAAGAACAGAAGATGTGCAGATCATATATTTGCCCTCAGGAACATTATAGAACAGTGCTCAGAATGGCAGAGACAGCTGTACATTAACTTTGTTGATTTTGAAAAGGCTTTCGACAGCATACACAGGGACAGCCTATGGAAAATTCTGAGGGCTTATGGAATTCCCAGCCGCATTGTTTCCATTATAAAAAACCTCTATTCTAACTTTACGTGCAGTGTTGGATCGAGTAATGTAACTTTCGAAGTGAAAACAGGAGTACGACAGGGATGCCCCTTATCAACAACATTATTTTTGACAGTCATAGATTGGGTGATGCGCCAGACAACAGAGGGCAGTCCAAGAGGAATTAGATGGACAACGTTTTCTACACTGGAAGATTTGGAATATGCAGATGACATTGCACTGCTCGCGCATTCACACCAACACATTCAAGACAAAACTGATAGACTGAATAAGTATGGCCAGCAGGTTGGCCTGAACATCAATCTGAAGAAGACAGAGGTCATGACACTAAATGTGGGCAATCCTGAGCCAATAACAGTAAGGAACCAGAAGTTAGAACAGACAGACACATTTACTTACCTAGGAAGCATAGTAACACCTGACGGCGGAACAAGCAAGGACATTAACAACAGAATGAATAAAGCGAGAACAGCCTTTGCTATTCTCAACAACATTTGGAAGTCTTCCCAGTACAGCACAAACACCAAATTAAGACTGTATGAGAGCTGCGTACTTTCTGTGCTTCTCTATGGTGCGGAATGTTGGAGTCGAAACTGTCCTCCTTCCACACAATCTGCCTAAGGAAAATTCTCCGAATCTTTTGGCCAAACACCATCAGCAACCAAGAACTACTTATTCGGAGTAACCAGGAGGACATGCACACCATCATAGCTGGCAGACGCTGGAGTTGGGTTGGCCATGTCCTCAGAAGGGACCCTGATACCATCGCAAGAACAGCTATGCTATGGACCCCCGAGGGAAAGCGAAAGAGAGGCCGACCAAAAACAACTTGGCGGAGAACTGTGGAAGCTGAGATGCAAAGAATGAACCACAGTTGGGGCACTGTACGAAGGATGGCCGCCGACCGAGCAAAGTGGAATCAATTTGTTGCTGCCCTACAAGACGCCACCAGGCGTGATGGCCGCTGACTGCTTTGACGGTTGGCGGTTATGGATCAAAGAAGAAGAAGAAGAGCACGTGGAATAACACCGGACCTTTTGAAGTGAGACGCTCGGGCAGAAAATTTTCCCGAGGACCCTTTGATGTTCGTACATACAGGGGGAGATAACTCTGTGATCTCCAGAAGCGGGCCGAATCTATGGGAACCCGTTACACGGTTTAAGTCTCTGTTGTCGAGAAGCAACGGCCGACAGAGCGACCGTGGAAAACTTTTATCTTGGGAATTTAGGTTTCTGATTTCTCTGCTATGCACAAGTGTGACAATTTGCATCCTCAGGAGAGCAGATAACCGGGATGGTATATAAACTGTGTCTTCCCAAAACAGTTATCAGTTGTCGCTCAGAATTTTTCGGATAGTCTAAACACGTAGTCTAGAACCATTGTGGAAGGTGTGTTAATAGCCTTCGTGGGGATTTCATTCTGATTTTCTGGTAATATAAATTTGTGCTTAAGCGTGTTAAAGTGTTAAAGTTTACCATTATAATTCACTTAAAGTCTAGCTATTAAAGACCAGTGGAAAATAACGCGTAGCTATTTGTTTGCCAGTTGTTCAGTTTAATGATAATTTACCACCCGCTCTATCACACAAGAAGAGACGTTTACGTTGACTAATTAATACACTAGGCGCGACTGATAACACTAGTCAACAACCAAAATGTACCAGAAATGAAAATAGCTGATCTTAACTAATTTTGGTGTGCTGAAAACGAAAATGACATTTAAAAATGTTGATTGGCTCTAGTTTTCAAGATATATGCTACTAGTTTATTTAGTTACGGTCAATTTATATATATGACGCAACTGTTGTGGGCGATTGCATAATTTTTTCTAATGACCAATAAGAATGTAACTAGAAGTTGATGATGCAATCCTACTTATGATTACATCACCTTTGTGTATAAATATCTTATCTCTGATAAAGTTTTGCCATTAGTTAGTTCATTTGTCCTTATCAAAAGTATCATAGTTAGAAATGCCTAGGACATGTGTGAACAGTGCTAATAATTTCTGTTATATATGTGGTGAGGTGACATTTCTATCACAAAAACGAAATATAACTAAAGTGATTAAGAAAGCATACAGTTTGTATTTTGGCTGCAGAATAGGAGATCAAGATAAGAGCTGGGCACCACACATATGCTGCAATACACGTGCAGCACATCTTAAACTGTTGTTGACTGGCAAAAGGCAAGCTATGCCTTTTGCAGTCCCAATGATTTGGAGAGAGCCCACTGATCATCTCAACAACTGTTACTTTTGCATGGTCCCTCCAATTGGGAAAGGCATATCAAAGAAGAAAAAAATGGACTCTGGAATATCCAAACATCCCCTCTGCAATACGTCCGGTACCACATGGCGATGACCTACCAGTTCCCAAAGTGCCAGAATAATTTTCAGCTGCTTCCACTGATGAAGAAGAGGACATTGGTGGTCCTGAATCATCAACCTCAAGCGACCCAGATTTTGAGCAAACTACATCCACTAAACCACACTTAATAACCCAAGGTGAACTGAATGATCTTGTAAGAGATCTGAATTTACCGAAGAACAAGGCGGAGCTTTTTGGTTCCAGATTGCAACAGTGGAATCTCCTGGCAGAAGATGTTACAATTTCTGTGTATAGGAACCGCCAGAAGCCGCTTATTACATTCTTTTTCAAAGAGGGTGACCTTTCTGCGTGCCACAACATTTCTGGTTTAATGGCAGCCCTCAAAATCAATTACATACCGGAAGAGTGGATGCTTTTTATTGATTCATCCAAGACGAGTCTTAAAGCTGTTTTGTTGAATAATGGTAATGTGTTACCGTCAATTCCAGTTGGTCACGCAGTTCATATGAAAGAAACTTATGAAAACATTAAGCAGCTTTTGAAGTGTATAAACTACGATCATCATCATTGGTCACTTTGCAGTGACTTAAAAGTGGTCGCTCTTTTGCTTGGACTACAGGGTGGATACACCAAGGACTGTTGCTTTCTCTGTGAGTGGGATAGCCGTGCACGAAGTGACCATTACACCAGAAGAAATTGGCCAATCAGGCAGTCATTGCAGCCTGGCAGTGAGAACGTTGAGAACCCAGCAAGATTTTGTTGCCACCCTTGCACATTAAGCTGGGTCTCATGAAAAACTTTGTCAAGGCAATGGAGAAAACAGATGAGACTTTCAAATACCTCATCAGAAAATTTCCAAGACTGAGTGAAACTAAAATAAGAGAGGGAGTATTTGTTGGTCCGCAAATTCGAAAACTTCTTCATGATGACGAGTTTCTTTGCGTGTTTGAATGGCAAGGAAAAAGCAGCATGGCTAGCATTTAAGTCAGTGGTGGACAATTTTCTTGGAAACAACAGATCTGATAATTACAATGAAATTGTAGAAAATCTCCTTCTGAAGTATAAGAGTCTTGGCTGCAACATGTCTTTGAAAATTCATTTTCTGGATTCTCATCTGGATTTCTTTACGTCAAACTGTGGAGCGGTCAGTGATGAGCATGGTGAACGATTTCACCAGGCCATTGCTGCTATGGAGACAAGGTATCAAGGCAATTGGAGCCCTTCAATGCTTGCTGATTACTGTTGGACTGTGACAAGAGACACTTCATCGATTGACTACAAGAAGCAAGCAAAGAGAGCTCTAACAGCGACTGAATAATGACGGAATGGGTTCAAATGTGCCTTTTTAAAACATGATATGTGAACTTTAAATAATGTTTTTATTTTTTCTATCATTTTATGTTGAAATATCAATTAATTGAGCATGTAACCACAATTTTTATAATGCTAAAGTAGAAAGACTAGCTGTTCACCCCAGAGAATTAAACAAGCATACTTTACTTGTATTACTGTAATGTAAATTCTTCATTAAAAAAAAAAACCAGAGCCAATTGGTGAATTTCATTATGATATTTGAAATCAGCATGTCAAAATCAATAAGAAATGGTATATTTAATTTCTGGTACAAATAACTTTTGAAAATTTGTTGACTAGTGTAAGTGACAGAATAGAATTCACGTTATATTTCATTTTGTGTAATTTTAGTAAGTGACTGTTATTTAATACCATACGACGACCCACAGATGCCAACAATCTAATAGCTATTAATGACCGGCGATATTTGTTAAGTGCGCGTATGGATAATTAAACAATAATAGACAGTGTACGCTGATCGTGACCGGGGCAGGAGGGGAAAGGCTGCATACCTCAACCAAACCTGCACCCGCTAAGCGACGCGCGATAGGATAGGCTAAAGACACCGTGTGCCTTTTAACTTTAATCAGGACTGACGGAGAGGATAAGTGATGGTCTTGTCCCCTTCCGTTTGCATATATGTAGATACATATTAGTAGCATTTTTTTCATAATGTTTCTCTATTCTTAAGCATGACCTGATCAAGGGCGACCAGTGGTCTATTTTGGTCCTTTTCTTAATTTACTGATTGGTGAATGTTGTCTTTTTATTGGCTTACGTGTCCCCAACTTCATTTGTGAACAGGATTGGCCAAAGAGACTAGTAACATTTTAAATAGTAAAGTTAACTGGACTTATCAATACCCAGATAATCATTCAATTTTAGCAGTCCACTGTGGCGTAACACAAATAACATTACTATCTGACTTTTTACAGTCGTTTCAGCGAATTTATCCAGCAAGTTACAATGTTTCAAAATCGGCACTCACCCCAGAACCAGCCAATAGGAATTAGCATCACCATCATAAATAACAGTGTTTTTAGCAAACAGATATTTCCCTATACTGGAAGTATTTTCTACTGTTTACTGTGAACAAAAGATCTCGGTTTTTTTCTACATTAACTATTCGAGGTGATATTTGTCTATCCAGGAATCAACCACCAAAATAGGCGCCGCCCTTATAAAAATTAATTATTTGAGGAGGAACTGGGGCCAATTTGGAAGATAAAAACACTGGAAATAATATATTCAGGAACTGTATGTCCAAGAGATTTTTTCACCAAGAGTAGGTAAGAAGAGCGAGTGAGTGGCCACGTATGTCAGAGAGAATGAATATTTTCTTTGTTACAGAAAAATTGTATTATCTGGATTCCGCTGAAATATTGTTTACTTTACTGGATAGCTTCAGTAGGAACTTTGTTCTTTTCTTTACTGTCTATGCTGTAACATAGTGCTAACCTTTGACCTTTGGGGCTATTAACTTGTTGGGTTCTTTCTTTCTCAATAAGGGGAGGGCACATGTATTCTGTTAATTTTCTATGCATGTAATTCTGATTTTATTTGATCTTTCTTTAGATATTTGGTGTTGTCAAGTTTAATGATAATAAACAACAAAGAACTTAACTTTGTGTGTTGGTCAGACCCATACCCAATTAACCATAGTTTTTTCATGTTTGTGTGTCTTGTTGTCACATAATTGTGTGCGGTTGTAGTTAAACTTATATTTCTAGGTATAGGGAGGGGCAAGATTGTCTTGTACTAAAAGATAGTCGTATAGATAGGCTGGACTAGAGAAACATCTCATTCCAGAGACAGATCTTCTCCTTAAACTATTCACTCGTGAAAATCTATTTACCACACCTTTATTTATCACGTACTTATCACCATCGACTCTACTCAGGCGGGACCATACATATCTTTCAAACCTATCTAAATTTACGACAATGTCTCAAGACGTTGAGTCACAAGTGATAGCTAACATTAAAGAAGCCGATTTTTTTTCCATCCAGTTGGACGAGTCAGCTGACATCACTGGAAAAGCCTAACTCCTAGCATTCAGTAGGGTTGTTTGTAATGGAGACATCATTGAACAATTTATATTTGTAAACTACTTCCAGAAACAACAAAAGGCCAAGACATTCTTGCTGTTGTCGACAGTTATTTCAGTTCTCACAATTTGTCATAGAAATTATGTATCAGCATCTGCACGAACGGTGCTCCCTCGATGCCTGGAAGGCTGAAAGGATTCGTTTCACTGGCCAAGGCCCCATCGAGGCCAGCTCCTTGACGGGGAGATGGGGCTCAAGTACAGCCATCAGCGGCCGAAAAACCAAGACTGGCCAGGCCCTCCTACACTCGAGCAAGACCACAGTCTGCCCTAGCAAGTCAAGGTGCTGAAGATGGAGGCAACCAGCCAAGGGGCGCACCACAGCAATCAGGATGCCACGCACACACGCAATGGAAATATGTCTATATCTACAAAACGTTATGCCACTCGCCCTGTGACGGACACCCAGGCAGACGCAGTGCCGGGCCCTCTGCCTCAAAAGGGCCCAACCCCTGCTACTGGGGGTCCTTCTCAATTGCCCCGTGGAGCCAGGAGGCATGAGAATAGAGCTACTGGCCAAGCAAAGCAAAGACCACTTAAAATAATGCACTGGAATGCTGAAGGCGTCAACAGTAAAAAAGATGGCTACAGCAAAAAACTAGAGCTGGAAAATATCTTAAAGAAGAGCAAGTAAATGTATGTTGCTTGCAAGAAACCCACCTCAACAAAGACATAGCCTTCAAAATCAGAGGCTACCAGTGCTACCGATCCGACCGAATAGACAGGCGAAAGGGTGGAATACTGACACTCGTGAGGAATAACATCAGTGCATGTCAGCTTGAAACATATATGGAGGGGGCGGAATACCAGATGCTTTATCTCAGGACAGAAAGTACAGAATTCCACCTGCTCAACTACTACTGTCCGAGTGACCGCCCACTGGCACTAGACACAATCCCAGCAAAAGAAAGACTGATTGTGTGCGGAGACTTCAACAGCCACTCACAGAGCTGGGGCTATGATCACATGGACAGGAACGAACGAACGAACGAACAAACTTTATTTTCAACGGGTTAAGAATTGGGCACGCAGGCCCGTCTGACATTCTGCCCTTCCTCTCTCTCTCATCATGTATACTGTATCCTTCCATCCTCACATTTACTTTAAGCATTATTAAGGCATTTATCATTATAAAAGTAATATAACATCAAACATTTGCAATAATAATCATAATTAAAGTATGTTTTAAAATAAAGAAGATAGATAGATAGACAGACAGACAGACAGACAGACAGATAGAACGAACGAACGTACGAACTTTATTTTCAAAGGGTTAAGAATTGGGCACGCAGGCCCGTCTTACATTCTGCCCTTCTTCTCTCTGTCATCTTGCATACCTTATCCATTCAATCGCACATGTATTTTGAACACTATTTAAGCATACAACATTATCAAGGTAAAATAATAACATACATTTGTAACATCCAGTCATAATGAAATTTAAGTATGTAAAAAAAAAAATAAATAAAAAAAAAAATATAAATAAAAATAAAATAAATAAATAAATTAAAAAAAATAATAATAAATAAATAAATAAAAAAATAAAAAAAAAATAAAAGTAATTAAAAAAAATAAATTTAAAAATTTAAATTAAAAAAAAACACACACAATTTAAACCATTCATACGGTAAATTAGACATAATTTGAAACGTAATCAGATTATGGTGGTATATAATAAGAACTCGTGACATATTGGAAATCTGCTGCTGAATGACCTGGGACTTAGTGTGTTGTCAGCGCATGCGGAAAATGTTCCCACAGGTGAGCAGCTTTGAGTCCCAAGCAGATACTGCCACAGGGAGTGAATTGTTGAGGCCTCCACTATACGAGATCCAGCTTTATTACCTATGGTCCTTAGGGAGGTAAAGGGTATTGACTGATAGATGAGAATCGTGCATATAGGCCTGTCTTGCATTTTGCCCTTCCTCTTACTCATCTTTTATTGCTAGTTATCCAGACATTCTCCAACATACTTAAGGTATTAGTTTAATGGCGATGCAACATTATAAGTAGTATAAAGGCATACATTTACAGTATTTGATTACAATTAAGAAATAAGGTATATTAAAATGAAAAACTAGATCATCAGACCCTCCATACAGTATATTAGATAATAATTCGAAATGTAATCCCTTAGGGCGGCATATAATTGGCACTCATAATGTATTTGAACAGTCTACGATTATATGAGTAGGGACTGTGCATGTTTTTTAGATGGAGAGGTGATGAGCTTGAAAACTGGCAGGATGACAATGGGCTTATCCTGATTAACCAGCCAATCGACCCACCAATCTTCTACTCGAGATCATGGCACACCACCTCTACACCAGACCTGGCATTCCACTCACCAGGCCTGGAGTGGAACACCCCACGTATTGTAGGGAAACAACTTGGAGGCAGCGACCACCGGCCAGTCTTCCTAATTGTAGAAAATGAACTTGTCAAGGAGAGCAGCACTCTCTCTAGGTGGAACTACAAGAAGGCAGACTGGACAATGTACCAGCACCGTACTAGTATACTGGCTAGAGATCTGACTGTAGACAAAGACATCAATAAGTTAGTCGATGAATTCAGCAGATGCATATTACAGGCTGCTCGTGAAACAATACCTAGAGGGGCTCGTAAGCACTACAAACCATATTGGAATAGTGAACTAGAGCAACTGCACAACGACGTGGAAACATCTCGAAAGCAGGCAGAGACCAGTCCATGCCAAGAACACCACAATAACTACCAGCAAGCTAAGGCCAAATTCCAAAGGGCCAAGTTGCAGGCCAGGCGGAGAAGCTGGACGGAGAAAACAGAGTCCTTGAACTTCGAAAGAGATACAAGTAAACTGTGGAAGCTGGTAAAACAACTTAATGATGAGGGTACAGGGAGAAACTCAAAGATTGCACTGTACAAAGATGGAAACATCCTCATGGGAAAACAGGCAGCTGATAACTTTGCAGACTCCTTTGCTAAAGACAACAACATCGAAGTAAGCCCAGAGAAGCAACAGGAAACTCGTGAGAAACAACAATACGCAGGACGAGATAGAACCATACCTGAAGTTATGGAGGCACCAATCACATTCAGAGAATTGGAGCTTGCAATATCCAAATTGAAAATGAGAAAGTCGCCAGGAGTTGATGGAGTGTCCAATGAAATGATTAAGAACTTGGGAACTGCAGTAAAATCAAAGCTGCTGCAGATCTTCAATATCTGTTGGAACTCAGACAGATTTCCACAGACCTGGAGGGAAGCAATCATGATACCACTCCTAAAACCAGGAAAAGACAGTTCCACTGCCTCCAGCTACAGACCAATCAGCCTTACAAGCTGTCTCTGCAAAACAATGGAACGTATCATCAACCTCAGGCTACAGTGGTACCTTGAAAGTGAAAACCTTCTTGTACCACAGCAGGCGGGCTTTAGGCAGAGTTACTCTACCGAAGATCAGGCAACTTACCTTTCCCAAGAGATTGAGGATGCGTTCCAAGATAAGAAACTGGTACTAGCAGCATGGATAGATCTAAGGAAAGCATTTGACAAGGTTTGGAAAGAAGGGCTTCTGAAGAAACTGTGAAACTGTAGAGTGAATGGTAAGATGTACAAATGGGTAAAAGCATACTTGCATAACAGAAGAGCCCGAGTACAACTAGATGGCCTCAAGAGTAAGAAAATTCTACTGCGTCATGGCGTCCCTCGGGGGGGGGGGGGGGGGGGGGTTCTGTCCCCACACTTTTCCTAGTCTACATCAATGACCTGGTTGCTGAACTACCACATGGAATGAAAGTGGCAATGTACGCTGATCACCTGGTAATATGATGCACAGATGAGCATGCAACAGTGGCCACCAAACTGCTACAAAGAGCTATATATGCCTTAACCTCATGGGCAAATAGATGATGTGTCAGCATCAACACAGACAAGTGCAGCACTACGCTCTTCACCCTCTCTCCCAAACAAAAAGCTGGTGTCATCAAGATAAATGAAGAGCTCCTGAGAGAAGATAAACAACCCACCTATCTCGGAGTTACATTCGATGATAGGCTGACATGGAAGCAGCACATCAACAAGGCAGCAACAAAGGCCAGGAGGAAGTTAGTCATCCTGAGAAAACTAAGTGGAACCACATGGGGAGCCAGCGGGAAAATACTTAGTAAAGTTTACCAGCAGGGCATACGACCACACCTGGAATATGGGTCAGCTGCGTGGTGTCCAGCATCAAATACCACATTACAAGAGCTAGATAAGGTGCAAAACCAGGCGCTTAGGTTCATCACGGGGGCAATGAAATCAGCGCCTATAGTGGAGATGGAGAAAATGGGGAGGATACAAGCACTGCGAGAACGCAGAGACACGAAAGTGCTAACACAGGCAGAAAAGTTCCGCTGTATGCCAAGCCATCCAATGAAGGACAGATTCCAAAACCTAGCAATGGGGCGATTGAAAAAGTGCAGCTTCATTCACCAGGCCAAACGATTTCGTAGACAAACCTCAGACCTGCCTGAAGTTGACAGCCCCCTAAAGTCTGTGCCAGAACAAACCCCTTGGAGAGAAGAGCCTGGACTACCAATACACATCCAGACAAAGGTGAAAGGAATATTCGACAGGGATGAACAGAACAGCGTGCAACGTAGGACAGCCACTCTCAGTTTCCTGGAAGATGAATACCCACATAACCTCTGGGTCCGAGTATACACGGATGGGTCAGCACAGAATGCAGTCAAGAATGGAGGAGCAGGAGTGTACACAGAATACCCAAACAACACTAGGGATACGGCCAGAGTACCAACGGGGAAATTCTGTAACAACTATAATGCAGAAATCCAGGCATTCAAGGTGGCAACTGAGAAATTGTTGAACACCAATCTCGGTCCACAGTCTGTGGTATTCCTGACAGATGCAAGATCAGCACTCCAAGCACTTCAGTCCAGAAAATTGCCAGGTATACAAGCCCTACTTTCTGAACTGTGCAACCAGTGCAGGGTCGCCATGCAATGGATACCGTCTCATTGTGGAATACCAGGAAACGAGAGAGCAGACCGACTGGCTAAAGAAGGTGCTGCAGACGAGCAACCGGATGTACCAGTTACGTACCATCAGAAGAAAAAGATGATCAAATCAATCAGAAAGCCACCAACACCAAAGCATGATAACTACCAAGCTATGAACAGATCAGAACAAATTGTTATTCTGCGCCTCAGAACAGGACACAACCGACTCCACAGCCACATGTATACAAAATTCAAGATTGGCAATTCAGCCATGTGTACAGGCACCCCAGACTGCGGAGCACGTACTTTAAGATTGCCCCGAATATGATATATTGAGGCAAACCCACTGGCCCAGAGAAACAACACTGGAAGCAAAACTATAAGGACCTCTGTATGAACTACAAAAGACAGTGAAGTTTATACAAGAAACAACATTGCAGATATAGACAATATATTTCAAGCGAACGAAAGAAGAAGAAGAAGAAGAACTGGCCAAGGAAAAGAACCCTGGCATTGTTTTACACACTGTTTCTTGCACAGAGAGGCCCTCATTTTAAAATCAGCAAAAAGTACTGGATGAGCCGATGAAAATTGTTAACTACACAAAAGTAGGCCATTAAAAATGAGATTGTTTCCAGCACTTTGTTCTGCCACGTATGCTCCTTTTGCACGCAGTGTTTATATGAATATTCATTTGTAAAGATCTTGTGAAATATAATATTTCTTTTAAAATAACACAATGCTTAGAATTTGTTTCTGTTGTCTAGTTTTCGACTTCATTATTTCACTACTAGTGCCTGCTGTTACATCTTTATGTGTATTTATTTAATGTTCACATGCCACGTGATTTTATCTTTATTTTTTATTCTTTTGGACTAAGGTAGTTGTTTGCTGTAGATTATTTAGTATTACATATTTTTGGTGTATTTCATCTATTTTTATTTATATTTTTTTTTTTGCTTGCTATTAAAAACTTATTACTGGCAAGAGTATTACTATTATTGTTTTTATTATTATTATGATTATTATTATACTTGATCGTTAAGAGTGTCTTCAGGTATCCTGCAACCAGTGTACACGTGATAGGGCCCCACCAGTGTTAGAGGTTTCAAGGCACTTGGAATCCTGTGTACCTGGAGTTAGGTACATGCAGGTTATGAGATTTATCGGCACCCTACATCTGATGTGAGACCAGAAAACGGCGTGAGAGATGCTTGGAGTAATTGGACATACATCATGGACAAGGAAAGAAGACATTTCAATAAATGATTCAAGTTTTCAAATGGCGGATAACATGTTTTGGCACGCCATGTGATGATGACTAGTAAATTAAGTTAATAATAAGTACTTCTGCTTTATGTATTTACGAGTACTTGGGGGTGGGAGGGGGGGGGGAAGGGTGTAGTCCACATATGACACAGTATTGGGAGGGGGGGAATGGGAGAAGGAGGTCAACATTTTGTGACGACATGAATAAAGGGGGAAAGGGGGGGTTGAAGAAATGTGACGTCACAAATAAAACCTACAAGTGAGGAAAAGAGGCTGTAAGATCTGTGATGTCACATAAGACGGGCGGGTTGGGTTTTTGTGATGTACCAGAGGGGGAGGGGAGGAGTAAGTGGTTTATTAGGGCAGAAATTACGTCATATGTTGACGACCCTTTTCTGAAGTATGTCTCCCACCCTTCCAACCACCTTTTCTATTTACCAGTTTGGGTTTGTTAGGTTTTTTTTTGTAATATTTCGTTCAACGCATGCACTTGTTAAATTGTGAACGCAGCGAACTCAAGGGAGAATTTGTTTTTGGTATCTTTGCGCGAGGCCTGTAGTCCAGCATGACTGAGTGCTGCACCACGAGAAGTGTATCTGACAAGTAATGAGATATCATCATATTTGAACAGCCTATTACAACCACGACACTGTCTTCTAACGTCTGCGCTATTCACATTTTATTTCTTTAATAAAACATGCTGAAATCGAGACTGCCGTGTACGCACAATTATTTACAGTCTGTCTCTACCTGACATATTTCATAACTATGACAAATTCAAAGGGCGGTTCAGGAAGAAATATCATGTTCTTTTCAATTATGTAATAATACACTAGGCTTTTAAAAATTCATTTAATGGTATGACAGAACACACACTGCAGGCTAACTTGCCAAAACCCGAAAAATAACAGAGGTGACTTCATTACACATTAGTTGGATCTAAAGATGTAAATAGAGATTAAAGACGTAGTTTTAATAAGCAAACATTGCAGTTAACTGTCATACAAATATTTAGTATTTGAGAATGTTTTTTAAATAATATACAGTTAACTGTCATACAAATATTAAGTATTTGAGAATGTTTTCTAAATAATATACAGTTAACTGTCATACAAATATTTAGTATTTGAGAATGTTTTTAAATAATATACAGTTAACTGTCATATAAATATTTAGTATTTGAGAATGTTTTTAAATAATATACAGTTAACTGTCATATAAATATTTAGTATTTGAGAATGTTTTTAAATAATATACAGTTAACTGTCATATAAATATTTAGTATTTGAGAATGTTTTTAAATAGTATACAGTTAATTTCATATAAATATTTAGTATTTGAGAATGTTTTTAAATAATATACAGTTATTCATTCATTCCTTTCACTTGTGCTCCCTGTAGAGCAAGGAGCCACCACTACAGTAGCTGGTCCCATGCTGTAAGCTTGTACCAAAATATTAATGTGATCTTGCAGTAGTGGTTTGTGTAGCAATTTGTTACATTATGAGGTTGCCCGTCCCATGCACAACCTTATATTAGTAGCACTTTACAACATGCTAGAGGGAGCACTCTTTCGTTGTCTGCTCAGAGACCCCTGGGAACTATACGGGACAAATAGAATTATAATCATAATTGACAGCGAACTAGTCAAGAAAGGTTTGAATATTAGAAATTATTGCCCAGAAAAGGTCTAATAATAGAGACATATACCTAATTCAGTGAAAGGTCTAAAAACAGAGATAGTTACTTTATTGTAGGGACAGGTTCTAAAAACGGTACACTTACATTATTGAAGAGAAAGGCCTGAAAACAGAGACAATTACGTCACTGTAGAGACGTCTAATAACAGAGACAATTACATTATTGCCATTTTTACTATATAACTTATTAAAAAATTAATAAAATGCAAAATAATTCTACTTTTTATACTGGTAAAAGATGCATGACATATTTTACGCTATTTTTCAAATAGTTACTGTATTTTGAAATAATTCTGAGCGAAATATGGCTTCTAGAAGTTGTAGAAATTCGGCTGATCTGTTCTGTTACGTGTGCGGATATTTTACCGATCGTGTTCACCAGAAAAACTTTACACCATTACTAAAGAAAGCATATGAACTTTATTTCGATTCGAAAGTTGATGATGCAAATAAATCTTGGAAGCCAAATGCAGTTTGTTCGACTTGTGCAAATACATTGGCAGGTTGGTTACGAAAATCGCCGAAGCATAAGTCGATGCCTTTTGGAGTGCCAATAATATGGCGTGAACCGACAAATGACGCTACTGATTGTTACTTCTGCTTGACCAAATATCCATGGTTTCACTTTTAAAACTAGAAAGTCTGTGGTTTATCCAAATATTGAATCGGTTTCGAAACCAGTGCCTCATGATCCAATCACGTGTCCGATCCCAGTTCCACCAGAACAATATCCGTTGGACGTGAATGAACCATCAGAAAGTGATAGTTTACCTGCTTTAGAAACTAATTCTGACTCGGATTATACACCGGTGAATGATGGTGTTCACTTAATTAACCATTCAGAACTTTCAGATCTAATACGTGATCTCGCTCTTACCAAAGGACAAGCGGAATTACTCGGTTCGCGACACAAAGAATGGAATCTTTTAGCGCCCAATACTCCGATATCTAAATTTCGTCATAGACACAGAGAACTTGTTCAATACTTTGAGATGGATGATGAAATTTGCTATTGCAAAGATGTAAACGGTCTAATGGTGCACCTCGGTCATGAGCACATAGTCAACGAATGGCGACTTTTCGTCGACTCTTCCAAGACTAGTCTAAAAGCCGTGTTATTGCATAACGGAAATTTATGTTCATCAATTCCAGTCGCCTACTCTGTTCATATGAAAGAAACTTATGACAATATGGCTATACTTTTGGCAAAAATAAGTACAATGACTACCAATGGCTGATTTGTGGAGACCTAAAGGTCATTGCAATTTTCACGAGCATGCAGACTGGGTATACTAAATTTTGTTGCTTCCTATGTGAATGGGACAGCCGCAACAGACAGGAACATTATGCAAGAAAGATGTGGCCTATCAGGGATCGTATGCAGCTCGGGCATAAAAATGTAATACACGAGCCTTTAGTTAACAAAGACAGCGTCATTTTACCACCGTTACATATAAAGTTGGGGCTCATGAAGAATTTCGTAAATGCGTTAGATAAAACGAGCAAAGCTTTCACTTATCTTCGAGAAAAGTTTCCGCAAGTTAGCGATGCAAAGATAAAGGAAGGTATCTTTGTAGGACTTCAGATTAGGAAAGTTATTGCAGACAAACAATTCGAGAACTTGTTACATGGTAGTGAACTTCGCGCATGGATGGCATTCAAATCGATCGTCGATAACTTTCTGGAAATCACAAATCTGTCGAATATGCGCATATTGTTAAGCAGTGTATAGATGCATACAAAATTATGGGCTGTAACGTGTCCCTCATAATCCATTTGCTCGATTCGCATCTTGACTTTTTCCCTGACGACCTTGGCGAAGTCAGCGATGAACATGGAGAACGATTCCATCAAGATATCGCCGTAATGGAGTCACGTTATCAAGGACGGTGGAGTGTGTCCATGCTTGCCGATTATTGTTGGATGCTTCATCGCGATGTACCACATGCCATTCACCGACGAAAGTCGACTGCAAAGAAATTCAAGCCTACATAACTGTTATACTTCTTGTACGAATGATGTAATACTGTATGCGTTGTTTAAAAACTTCAATTGTGTATTTCTAGAGATCCCGACCTGATAGAGAAAAACGGTTTGCAGATTTAAAAACAGCGCATTAAAATTGACCAGAAAAACATAGAAATGTTAGAGAAAGAAAAAAAATTTTTTTTTGTGTTAGCCAGTGTAATTGATAACAGTTGGATGCGTCTTGAGGAGCGTGTTAGATAGGTCTAGCAGGTGTGTGAATTTGAAAATAATACTTTTTTTTTGTTTGGATGCGCAAGAAATCCATAAATTGTTCTAACAGACCCTAAAGAACACGAGGAAGGAAAAACAATGCCCTCTCAAATTTATAAACGACAAGCAAGACAAATTGCTTACTGCCCCGAAGGAAGTAATGGAAAGATGGAAAGAATATTTCTCAGAACTCCTTGATGGTGAGCATGGTGAAGCATCAGAAATGATAACCACTAGCACAGAAGAGAAAACCAATGATTGTGAAGATGACATAAAGATGGAAGAACTGAAGGCAGCACTGGGGAAAATCAAGATGGGCAAAACAGCAGGGCATGATGGTATAACACCAGAAATGGTTAAGTACATGGGAGCATCAGGCGACTTATTACTCTTAAGGGTCCTACAGGCAACGTGGTGCAACAAGACCATACCAAAGGATTGGGAGATTGCCATAATAACACCAATCTTCAAAAAGGGTGACAATCGAAAATGTGGAAACCACAGAGGCATATCCCTTCTCAGTGTCCCTGGTAAAATCTACTCTAGAATCCTAGAGCAAAGACTCCGACGCCTAGCTGAGCCACAATTGGATGAGGTCCAGTGC
>JAMPIV010017024.1:0-80000 GCA_024509875.1 Oreohelix idahoensis
AGAACAAACTGATTTATAGGAAGGCTGGATCTGAATCCAATGGTCACGGACAGCTGGTCCTTCCCACTTCATATAGGACTAAAGTGTTGGAACTAGGGCATGCGATTCCCTTCAGTGGTCATATGGGGATCAGCGCAACAGGACAGCGAATAGCTTGTCACTATTTCTGGCCAGGGATAACTGAAGATATCAAACGATATGTAAAATCCTGTCCAGAGTGCCAACGAGTAGCACCTAAACATTGGACTGCACCAGCAACTCTGGGGGAAATGCCCATAGTGGGAACACCCTTTGAGAGAGTTGCCGTTGATCTTGTGGGACCTCTCACCCGAACCAAGAGAAGGAACAGCTACATTCTGACTCTGGTGGACACTTGTTCTATGTGGGGAGAGGCGGTAGCCCTGTCATCGATTAATTCTAAACATGTGGCAGAGGCATTGCTCACAATTTTCACAAGGTTAGGCTTTCCCAATCAAATCTTGACTGATAATGGCTCTCAGTTCAAGGGGAAACTAACAGAAGAAGTTTTCAGGATCTTCCAGGCCAAACACTTCCATTTTAGTGTGTACCACCCACAAGGGAACGGCCAAGTGGAAAGATTTAATGGCACGTTGATGTCGATCCTGAGAAAGTTGGCACACGAAAAACCAGATACGTGGGACCAGTACCTTCACGCCGCCCTCTTTGCTTATCTGGAGGTACCCCATAGTTCAACCGGTATGGCCCCGGCAACATTATTGTTTGGAAGGCCAATAGAAGGTCCACTCGAAGCTCTGTTAAGAACGTGGACTGATGAAAAAGCAGAGGAAAATATTACATCCTCATACCAATATGTGAATGAGCTGACCACTCGTTTAAAAACTGGCTGGAAACTTGCCAATGACAATTTGAAACAAGCCAGGAAGAAACATGCTGCCTATTATAACAGGAAAGCTAAAGACAGAGATTTGGCTGTGGGAGAGAAGGTACTGCTTCTTCTGCCCGGTAGTCAGAATAAGTTACAAATTGGATGGCAAGGTCCATATACAGTTGTAGAGAAGGTGTCTAGAACCAATTATAAGATAGATAAGAAGGGGAAAGAAAAAATCTATCATGTGAATCTCCTGAAGAAATATTTGGAAAGAGAAAATCAGGAAGAGACACACTTGTTGACCTTGTCCATCGCCATGGAGATGAAAAAGGAACCACTTTCATCATTTGAATATCCATTACATCCCTGTGAGACAGCGGCACAGGTGAAAATCAGTACACACTTAACGAAAGAGCAAAAGAAGAGAGTACAACAGGTTCTAGATACTCATACAGAGGTGTTAACAGACCGACCAGGGCATACAAACCTATTGGAATATGATATGAAGCTGATAGACCCCACACCTGTATGTATGAAACCCTATTCGATTCCTTTTGCTAAGGAGAAAGCTTTGAAGGAAGAGATAGACTATTTGTTGAAGGAAGGAATTATTTCACACAGTGAATCTTCGTATAGTTCCAGTGTTGTACTTTTAAGGAAACCCTCTGGAGAACATAGACTCTGTATAGATTACAGGAGACTGAATGCTATTACAGAAGGACAGGTGGATCCATTACCGGATACAAATCAGTTGTTTGCCAGGCTAAATAAAGCTAAATATTTCTCAAAAGTGGACCTGAGTAAAGGATACTATCAGATTCCAGTAAAGCCTGAGGTTAGACCATACCTAGCTTTTAGTACCTCAGAAGGACACTATGAGTTTAATAGATTGCCATTTGGATTGAAGAATGCACCTAGTGTCTTCTCTAGAATGATGAGAAAATTATTGGACCCTCTGAATAACCCATGCATCACAAATTTCATGGATGATATCCTTATAGCCACAGAAACATTTGAGGAACACATTGACTCTCTGAACATGCTGTTTAATCGACTTAGGGAAGCGAATTTAACAGCCCGACCAACCAAATGTTGCGTTGGATGTAAAGAATTAGAATTCTTGGGACACACAGTTTATCAGGGAAACATGACCCCTGACCCAAAGAATTTAGAGAAACTAAAGAAAGCCCCAAGACCACA
This sequence comes from Oreohelix idahoensis, assembly GCA_024509875.1. NCBI lineage: Eukaryota > Metazoa > Mollusca > Gastropoda > Stylommatophora > Oreohelicidae > Oreohelix > Oreohelix idahoensis. Next base: position 2,051 of record JAMPIV010017024.1, read on the forward strand.
AACCAAGAAAGACGTGAGATCCTTTGTCTCATTATGTGGTTTCTACCAAAAGTATATCAAAAACTTTAATTCCATATGTGCACCGTTAACTGATTTGACACGTAAAGGACATCCAGATCGAATTACATGGACACCACAATGTGAAATAGCTTACCAGGAATTGAAGGAAAAGCTCACAAGTAAACCTATTTTGAAATTACCTGACTTAAGTCAAGAATTCATTGTAAGGACTGATGCCAGTAATATTGGGTTAGGTGCGACTCTGCTACAGAAATCAGATGCATTGGATGGGGAATTAAGCCCAGTGGCATATGCTAGCAGAAAGTTGAATAAAGCTGAAACCAACTACTCAACTAGCGATTTAGGACTAGAGACTGTCTACATATAGTGACAAGACAATAGTAAGAAGAAAGACTGAAATGATAGATTCAGATAGAAATATAGTGCAAACTGTGAAAGTTGAGACCATTGGCTCCGAGGTTGAGAACCGAGGTTGATTCTTTCCTCGCCACTTCGGACGTTTAAATTGCTATGGCCTCGAACCACCTCTAACTACCCTATGGGGATAAGGTTCAATTAAGATTCACAAACACCAAGGTACAGACAACATATAGCTACTGTACTAAAGGAAATGACTGATGCCAGCTACAATTTATACAAGTTTATTATACACCTATAAACAACAAACATATGCATGTCCCATACATCAAGTGCGAGGATGCACTCCTGAAAAACAAAATCAAGCACAGTTAAAAAAATGCATCCACCCCAACCCTTCTCCCACAATTGCAACCTGTATGGAGAAAGAAGGTAAGGTTAACTGAAATGAACTACACTGCACTTGATGTCGCCTACACTCCAAACTAGCTGTTCTAAATTCTAACTCTAAGTCCACTGATAGCTGGAACGACGGCGAAGTGACTACACAATCTCTGCACAGACTTCGGTTCTACACAGCCTATCCTGGAATCTCCTGAACACAACTAACTGCACCTCTAAACTTCAGCAGCTGTCCTCTGCTATGATTCACCAAAACTAACAGTTCTGCCTATCTGTGCTGACTTCAGTAGAGAGAATGTTTACCCTATCTCTCTCCACTACTCTGGATTTGACTGAGGTTTAACAGAACCCCCCCTGGATTCTGGACTGGAACTGTAGCTGACTTCTACCACTCTGAAATTACCTGCCCGAGTATCTATAACTGGGCCGTCGGCTTTATTATGGCCGTGAAGAAACGAACACAAAATTACCACAACGCTGGCAGCCTGCCAAATCTGCGTGTGTAACGAGCGTCAGAGCTCAGGATTTATCCACAAAAATCCTATTCGCTGGAAAATGTCTTCCCCTGGCTGGGAAAACGTATTTTCTTCCTCTCCTTCCACTACTGGCAACTAACGTAAAACCCTTGCGGTTCTGCGAATGCCCCAACTTTGCCGTGGGAGAAATTTTGTGGTCTCAAAATTCCGCTCTCATTCCCACAAAGCCGGTACCTGCTGTTTTAGACAAAACAAAACAACAGCTAAACAAACCATAATAATACATTTCAAATAACAATTAACTTCCTTACTCTTCACCACGTAACTCCCCTCTCTACCTGAGCCTACAAAGTAAACATTGGCTAACCCAGATCGCTTGTTCTGCCTGACTAACTCCGAGCAACAATAATATTTTCAATGGCCCGTCTGGGCAGACGTACTGTGGCCTACTTCTTACGCTGACACTAATGCCGTAAGGATTAATAAAAAAATAAAACTAGTCCTCTCTAGGAATTCCTAAAATTCCCGTCAGTATGATTAATCACCTCAAAATTGAAATAAAATATTATTCCCTTAACATAAATAAATTTCATCTCCATCTTCTGAATACACAGAATAACAAAGCACAATCAATAACCTATAACCCTGTTTACGCTAGCATCTACATGCCGTCAAAAGTTATACATAATGGTTATCAATTAAATCTCAGTAGTTACAAACACGTGGTTACAATTTTATGACCACGTGCTTCTCTCCCCCTCGTCCCTCTGAACATCGTATCAATAAAGATACCGTAACCACGCGCTCACGTGCTTCAATTAATACCTCTATCACTTCCGTCCACAGATATATGCGTAACTATATAAATAGCGAGCATCAAGACTCTCAATAAAATCACAAATGAAAATACACATTACACACGCTCCCGACTATTCTGTAAATACATATGATTCGCAGATGCGAGTTTCTCTCCCGACCGACTTTGCAATAATACAAAGCGGTGATATCTCAACTTTTAAACCATGCCGCTATTCTTTCAACAAGGAATTAAATGGACCTATAAATTTTCAAGTCTATCACTAAGATCGTATTGATGGCTCTGGAGTTAAGAATTAAATTAAACTAAAACTTCCCAAGAAACTTAAATGATCGGCTAGGACTAGAAAAATTAAATAAAGTCCTCACGCAAAAATTCATGCTTACCAAATCTCGAATGTCCTACTGAAGGCAATCGACTTGACTCTGGCAACCCGGCCTTGGCAATTAATTTTTAGAGACCGAACTTATGAAGTTCGGGCGTATTTATTCTCAAGCCCCCACGCGCCGACTTCATGACGTCATATGCGCGGCGTGGTTCTAAAGCCAATGGGCGCTCTGCATTTCAACTGCAGTTAGCTCTCCGCCAATCAGAACCTTAGATCTTTCTGATGCAACCAGTCCCCGCTAGACAAAGAACCGGGAATTGGTCCTAGCCCTATACTGCGGAAATGAAGCAAAAATGGCCGCAAATAATTTAACTCCCGAAAAATGCGTATATGGCCACGCAATATCTTTAAAAAAAAAGACACTGGTGCAAATCCTGATCCAGCCTCTATAATCTCAATCTAGAAAAATACTTTCTAATTCCCTACACCCCCATTCTAAACACATAAAGAAGAACCATAAAGCAGATGAGATCAAACTCCCTCGTGATCTCATCTTGAAAAAACGTAAATAATAGAAGCACATTCTAAACACATAAAGAAGAACCATAAAGCAGATGAGATCAAACTCCCTCGTGATCTCATCTTGAAAAAAAACGTAAATAATAGAAGGAGAAGAAACATGGAGAAGGATTTCCTGTAATCCCTCCTAAAAATAGTGAACAAAATGCAAGGAGAAAAAGACATGGGCCATTTGAAAGACAGAATCTCAGTACTTTCGTCACATCACTCCCCCCTTTCAAAGATTGAGCAACGATCTCATTACTGAAATCTCTGTGTTTCACATTGGCCCTTAACTGTCTACAAGGCTGTCTGTCCTTACCCCTCCTATTCAGTGTTCTTCGACCTTCCTCTTTTGCGTTTCCTCCTTCTTCCTCTCCTAGAATGAGCTCCTATGCTCCGTTGGGAGAGTTGATCTCTCTTCAGACCTGTGCCGTCTAATGGCGGGTCTGAACTTTCCCTTGCTATGACCGTCAAAAGGCTGTCCTGGTCAGCTGATGTGACCGGCGGGCGCTGTGGCGACCTGGCAATGGCGACTTCCTCGCTGCGCGTCAGCAGAGTTTTGACTGCTGGTACCGTGCGCGAAACTGATGCAACGTCTCGGGTTCCTCTGGTGTAGAGCCTCCGATTTCTTGCTGGGTGTCTATTGGATCACGATCGACCTCAATAGCTTCTACCTTTGAAGAAAGGTAGGTAAGATCTGCCCCTGGCAGTGGTTCTGGACTCGCTCTTCCCCTACCAATCTGAAGCGGGACAGAGCTCTCCAAAATCGCTCCTTGCGAAGTTATAAGGCAGTTTCCCTCACTAATTCCTGGCCTGGAAAGTTTGTGAGATGCCCGTATAGTTCCAGAGAGTCCTCCGTCTAAAACTCTGGTTCTAAGAAAATTCTCAACCTTGCCCTCCCCGTCGAGAGTTGCTGGCGTCAGTTGGAATGTGTCCTGCAGTGACACTTGACGGTTTAAGATCCCGTTAGATCGCGGAGAATCTGAGATAAAGCTCTCGGTGACTGGTTCCAATGTTCCGTGAAACGAATTGGAAAAGATAGCCAATTTTTCAGGCTGCTCGTTACAAGAGTCGTTTCCTGTAAAACGAGATACGAGAGTTGTGGGGCCCATCTCCGTTTATAGGCAAACGGATACTCAGATCACTGTCCTCCTCCGTTTGAGTAAAGTGCTGGTCGGATGGGGCTCCAGGGCTGGTTGGAACTATATGCTCGCTCAGACCGCTATCTTGTGCCCTATGAAGATGGCGCTGGTCGTTGACATATGTAATACCGCTCTTGTCAGTATGTCCCTCACTTGAAGGAGCTAATACCATCGGGGGCCTAATTCCCGACAACAAAGAGTGTACTTCCGGAATCAGAGGCGTCGTCACCACTGTTTGGCCGGTTGGCTGAACAGGGCTGGCGGGCGAATTTGCCTCTGCAAATAACATACCACTGTCGTCAGAGGCGTTGCACCTCTCCTTGGCACGACAGCTATGTTTGAGCTCGCTCGGGGCTCCGTGAATTAGGGGTTCTCCTTTTTCACTTATCTGGCCTGCAGTAGGCCCCCTTGCATCAGCAAGGATCGGTGTGGGCGGGTTCCAAAAACTAAATATGGGTTACCGAGAATGAAGTCGTAGGCCGGCTGAGCCGTTACAGCTGCCTTGATGGTGCCAGACACGAACCTACATTTCACCTCAATATTGGCTACCGGAAAGCACTGTGAAGTCCCTTTCCTTAAAACTCCACCAATATTCACTTTTTCCTTCGTCATCTGCCAGGGCTTCACCAGATGTCGGGCGACTATGCTGGGGTATGTAAGCCCGCTGTCAAATAAGCATGTTGTCTCAGTCCCGTTCACTTCTGCTGGCCCGCTGTTGGAAAACAACTTCTCTGACTGGAAGGGTTTCCACTTCTTCCCTTGTTTCACCCTCACAGGCCTTAAACAAGCCATCTGATGAGCGGGTTGTTTGTTTGGGCACCGTGATGTCCAATGAGAAGTAGTCCGACAGAACCTACAATATCTCTCATTATCTCCCCGGTTCCTGACGGGTTCATGAGACGTCGGCCCCTGTGTTCTGTTAGGCGGCTGGGAGCGCATGTTGGACTGGGAGGGAGCTCCTTGCGAGACGGCCCTTGCTGCTGTTGATCTGAAGAGGAAGGCGACTGCGATGAAGATGCTCCTTTGTCCGGGGCTGGCAGGTCAGGGTGTTTTCTTTTCTGTCCCAGTACTTCGGCCTGTGCCGTCTGGAACCTTTCAGCAAAAAGAATTATCTGGTCCAGTTGCTGTGCGCCCTGCTCCGCCAGGTACTTCCTTAAGTCCGGAGACATATTGGCCTTTATCTGTTCGCACAGAACTAATTCTTCCAATCCTTCAAAAGATTTAGCCAAACCCGACAACTCTCTCCAGCGAGTGAGGTAATTCCTCAGCCTCTCCGCGAACTGGGGAAAACTTTCTCCTTTCTCCAGTCGACTTTCCCTAAACATCGTTTGGCACTTCCGGGGAGTCCATTGGAATCGCTGTAACAGGGCGTTCCGCAGAGCCTCAAAGTTACCTTGGTCATCTACCAGCATCTTGCTATAGACCTCATACGCATGTCCTCTTAGAGATTGAGATAATTTGAGACACCAAAGACTATCATCCAGCCCGTATGCCTTTGCCATCCGTTCAAATTTTTCTAAAAATACCTCAATTTTCTCATTCCCGTTAGGAAAAGAGTCCATCGGAAAATTCATGGCTGCCATCCGGGGCCCTCCGTTTCCTGAGGTGTCTGTTGCCCCTGCTCCGGGAGAATCTCCGTTAGCCGAACTGCCTTCCGAAGATCGGTACTGCAGTTCCAGTGAACGCAGGGCAAGTTCATGCTGTCTCTCTGCTGCCTTCTCCCTCTCTTGGGCTTCCCTCTGTGCTAACTTCTCCTGGGCTTCCCTCTGTGCTATCTTCTCCTGGGCTTCCCTCTGTGCTATCTTCTCCTGGGCTTCCCTCTGTGCTATCTTCTCCTGGGCTTCCCTCTCTGCTATCTTCTCCTGGGCTTCCCTCTCTGCTATCTTCTCCTGGGCTTCCCTCTCTGCTTTTCTCTCCTCTGCCTGTCGGGTCTTCTCTTCTTTCTCCGCTTCCCTTTTCTCTCTCTCCGTCTGCCGGTCCTGTTCCCTCATAATGTAAGCCCTAGTCTCGGCCTCATTCATCCCCATGCTTTTAGCTGCGTCCTTCCATGCAGTAAGTAGCTTGACCAATTCAGCCATCTTACCTGACAAATCAGCAGTACTCACAACGAGGGGAAATGACAAAAAAGGAACAAGAAAAATTTACTGTTACCTACTAGGAATATGCTGTCGCAAAAACCCGCACTCAGACTAGCACCAAGTCTGACTAATAACTACCTGAAAAAAATTCAAGTTATCCAGCTACCCAAAACCCGAATTTACTTTCCTGTTAAGAAAAAAAATTCAATTAGCCATCAATTACCTCTAAGTCATAAACAACCTTACTACAACTATCATCTAACTAACTGTAACCTGTGGAAAAAAACTTATAGCTGGATCAGTCTTAATATAGCTCAAGTCTAGGGGATATTATAAAGAAAATCTATTTTTCAGAACTTCCTACAGAGACAATCTATGAATCTAGAATTGATCCCAACAAAGATGATCCCAAGGACGACGCCACCCACTTTGTCAAGATCACAGAATTGAACGTAACAAAGATGATTCACCGGACGATAGCACCCACTTTGTCACGAAATGGATTTAGGACTAGAGACTGTCTACATATAGTGACAAGACAATAGTAAGAAGAAAGACTGAAATGATAGATTCAGATAGAAATATAGTGCAAACTGTGAAAGTTGAGACCATTGGCTCCGAGGTTGAGAACCGAGGTTGATTCTTTCCTCGCCACTTCGGACGTTTAAATTGCTATGGCCTCGAACCACCTCTAACTACCCTATGGGGATAAGGTTCAATTAAGATTCACAAACACCAAGGTACAGACAACATATAGCTACTGTACTAAAGGAAATGACTGATGCCAGCTACAATTTATACAAGTTTATTATACACCTATAAACAACAAACATATGCATGTCCCCTACATCAAGTGCGAGGATGCACTCCTGGAAAACAAAATCAAGCACAGTTAAAAAAAATGCATCCACCCCAACCCTTCTCCCACAATTGCAACCTGTATGGAGAAAGAAGGTAAGGTTAACTGAAATGAACTACACTGCACTTGATGTCGCCTACACTCCAAACTAGCTGTTCTAAATTCTAACTCTAAGTCCACTGATAGCTGGAACGACGGCGAAGTGACTACACAATCTCTGCACAGACTTCGGTTCTACACAGCCTATCCTGGAATCTCCTGAACACAACTAACTGCACCTCTAAACTTCAGCAGCTGTCCTCTGCTATGATTCACCAAAACTAACAGTTCTGCCTATCTGTGCTGACTTCAGTAGAGAGAATGTTTACCCTATCTCTCTCCACTACTCTGGATTTGACTGAGGTTTAACAGACCCCCCCTGGATTCTGGACTGGAACTGTAGCTGACTTCTACCACTCTGAAATTACCTGCCCGAGTATCTATAACTGGGCCGTCGGCTTTATTATGGCCGTGAAGAAACGAACACAAAATTACCACAACGCTGGCAGCCTGCCAAATCTGCGTGTGTAACGAGCGTCAGAGCTCAGGATTTATCCACAAAAATCCTATTCGCTGGAAAATGTCTTCCCCTGGCTGGGAAAACGTATTTTCTTCCTCTCCTTCCACTACTGGCAACTAACGTAAAACCCTTGCGGTTCTGCGAATGCCCCAACTTTGCCGTGGGAGAAATTTTGTGGTCTCAAAATTCCGCTCTCATTCCCACAAAGCCGGTACCTGCTGTTTTAGACAAAACAAAACAACAGCTAAACAAACCATAATAATACATTTCAAATAACAATTAACTTCCTTACTCTTCACCACGTAACTCCCCTCTCTACCTGAGCCTACAAAGTAAACATTGGCTAACCCAGATCGCTTGTTCTGCCTGACTAACTCCGAGCAACAATAATATTTTCAATGGCCCGTCTGGGCAGACGTACTGTGGCCTACTTCTTACGCTGACACTAATGCCGTAAGGATTAATAAAAATTAAAACTAGTCCTCTCTAGGAATTCCTAAAATTCCCGTCAGTATGATTAATCACCTCAAAATTGAAATAAAATATTATTCCCTTAACATAAATAAATTTCATCTCCATCTTCTGAATACACAGAATAACAAAGCACAATCAATAACCTATAACCCTGTTTACGCTAGCATCTACATGCCGTCAAAAGTTATACATAATGGTTATCAATTAAATCTCAGTAGTTACAAACACGTGGTTACAATTTTATGACCACGTGCTTCTCTCCCCCTCGTCCCTCTGAACATCGTATCAATAAAGATACCGTAACCACGCGCTCACGTGCTTCAATTAATACCTCTATCACTTCCGTCCACAGATATATGCGTAACTATATAAATAGCGAGCATCAAGACTCTCAATAAAATCACAAATGAAAATACACATTACACACGCTCCCGACTATTCTGTAAATACATATGATTCGCAGATGCGAGTTTCTCTCCCGACCGACTTTGCAATAATACAAAGCGGTGATATCTCAACTTTTAAACCATGCCGCTATTCTTTCAACAAGGAATTAAATGGACCTATAAATTTTCAAGTCTATCACTAAGATCGTATTGATGGCTCTGGAGTTAAGAATTAAATTAAACTAAAACTTCCCAAGAAACTTAAATGATCGGCTAGGACTAGAAAAATTAAATAAAGTCCTCACGCAAAAATTCATGCTTACCAAATCTCGAATGTCCTACTGAAGGCAATCGACTTGACTCTGGCAACCCGGCCTTGGCAATTAATTTTTAGAGACCGAACTTATGAAGTTCGGGCGTATTTATTCTCAAGCCCCCACGCGCCGACTTCATGACGTCATATGCGCGGCGTGGTTCTAAAGCCAATGGGCGCTCTGCATTTCAACTGCAGTTAGCTCTCCGCCAATCAGAACCTTAGATCTTTTCTGATGCAACCAGTCCCCGCTAGACAAAGAACCGGGAATTGGTCCTAGCCCTATACTGCGGAAATGAAGCAAAAATGGCCGCAAATAATTTAACTCCCGAAAAATGCGTATATGGCCACGCAATATCTTTAAAAAAAAAGACACTGGTGCAAATCCTGATCCAGCCTCTATAATCTCAATCTAGAATAATACTTTCTAATTCCCTACACCCCCATTCTAAACACATAAAGAAGAACCATAAAGCAGATGAGATCAAACTCCCTCGTGATCTCATCTTGTAAAAAAAACGTAAATAATAGAAGGAGAAGAAACATGGAGAAGGATTTATATGTAATCCCTCCAAAAATATAGTGAACAAATTGCAAGGAGAAAAAGACATGGGCCATTTGAAAGACAGAATCTCAGTACTTTCGTCACATCACTCCCCCCCTTTCAAAGATTGAGCAACGATCTCATTACTGAAATCTCTGTGTTTCACATTGGCCCTTATTCCTGTCTACAAGGCTGTCTGTCCTTACCCCTCCTATTCAGTGTTCTTTGACCTTCCTCTTTTGCGTTTTCTCCTTCCTCCTCTCCTAGAATGAGCTCCTATGCTCCGTTGGGAGAGTTGATCTCTCTTCAGACCTGTGCCGTCTAATGGCGGGTCTGAACTTTCCCTTGCTATGACCGTCAAAAGGCTGTCCTGGTCAGCTGATGTGACCGGCGGGCGCTGTGGCGACCTGGCAATGGCGACTTCCTCGCTGCGCGTCAGCAGAGTTGTGACTGCTTTTACCGTGCGAAACGATGCAACGTCTCGGGTTCCTCTGGTGTAGAGCCTCCGATTTCTTGCTGGGTGTCTATTGGATCACGATCGACCTCAATAGCTTCTACCTTTGAAGAAAGGTAGGTAAGATCTGCCCCTGGCAGTGGTTCTGGACTCGCTCTTCCCCTACCAATCTGAAGCGGGACAGAGCTCTCCAAAATCGCTCCTTGCGAAGTTATAAGGCAGTTTCCCTCACTAATTCCTGGCCTGGAAAGTTTGTGAGATGCCCGTATAGTTCCAGAGAGTCCTCCGTCTACAACCCCCGTTCTAAGAAACTTCTCAACCTTGCCCTCCTCGTCGAGAGTTGCTGGCGTCAGTTGGAATGTGTCCTGCAGTGACACTTGACGGTTTAAGATCCCGTTAGATCGCGGAGAATCTGAGATAAAGCTCTCAGTGACTGGTTCCAATGTTCCGTGAAACGAATTGGAAAAGATAGCCAATTTTTCAGGCTGCTCGTTACAAGAGTCGTTTCCTGTAAACGAGATACGAGAGTTGTGGGGCCCATCTCCGTTTATAGGCAAACGGATACTCAGATCACTGTCCTCCTCCGTTTGAGTAAAGTGCTGGTCGGATGGGGCTCCAGGGCTGGTTGGAACTATATGCTCGCTCAGACCGCTATCTTGTGCCCTATGAAGATGGCGCTGGTCGTTGACATATGTAATACCGCTCTTGTCAGTATGTCCCTCACTTGAAGGAGCTAATACCATCGGGGGCCTAATTCCCGACAACAAAGAGTGTACTTCCGGAATCAGAGGCGTCGTCACCACTGTTTGGCCGGTTGGCTGAACAGGGCTGGCGGGCGAATTTGCCTCTGCAAATAACATATCACTGTCGTCAGAGGCGTTGCACCCCTCCTTGGCACGACAGCTATGTTTGAGCTCGCTCGGGGCTCCGTGAATTAGGGGTTCTCCTTTTTCACTTATCTGGCCTGCAGTAGGCCCCCTTGCATCAGCAAGGATCGGTGTGGGCGGGTTCCCCAAAACTAAATATGGGTTACCGAGAATGAAGTCGTAGGCCGGCTGAGCCGTTACAGCTGCCTTGATGGTGCCAGACACGAACCTACATTTCACCTCAATATTGGCTACCGGAAAGCACTGTGAAGTCCCTTTCCTTAAAACTCCACCAATATTCACTTTTTCCTTCGTCATCTGCCAGGGCTTCACCAGATGTCGGGCGACTATGCTGGGGTATGTAAGCCCGCTGTCAAATAAGCATGTTGTCTCAGTCCCGTTCACTTCTGCTGGCCCGCTGTTGGAAAACAACTTCTCTGACTGGAAGGGTTTCCACTTCTTCCCTTGTTTCACCCTCACAGGCCTTAAACAAGCCATCTGATGAGCGGGTTGTTTGTTTGGGCACCGTGTTGTCCAATGAGAAGTAGTCCGACAGAACCTACAATATCTCTCATTATCTCCCCGGTTCCTGACGGGTTCATGAGACGTCGGCCCCTGTGTTCTGTTAGGCGGCTGGGAGCGCATGTTATGACTGGGAGGGAGCTCCTTGCGAGACGGCCCTTGCTGCTGTTGATCTGAAGAGGAAGGCGACTGCGATGAAGATGCTCCTTTGTCCGGGGCTGGCAGGTCAGGGTGTTTTCTTTTCTGTCCCAGTACTTCGGCCTGTGCCGTCTGGAACCTTTCAGCAAAAAGAATTATCTGGTCCAGTTGCTGTGCGCCCTGCTCCGCCAGGTACTTCCTTAAGTCCGGAGACATGTTGGCCTTTATCTGTTCGCACAGAACTAATTCTTCCAATCCTTCAAACGATTTAGCCAAACCCGACAACTCTCTCCAGCGAGTGAGGTAATTCCTCAGCCTCTGCGAACTGGGGAAAACTTTCTCCTTTCTCCAGTCGACTTTCCCTAAACATCGTTTGGCACTTCCGGGGAGTCCATTGGAATCGCTGTAACAGGGCGTTCCGCAGAGCCTCAAAGTTACCTTGGTCATCTACCAGCATCTTGCTATAGACCTCATACGCATGTCCTCTTAGAGATTGAGATAATTTGAGACACCAAAGACTATCATCCAGCCCGTATGCCTTTGCCATCCGTTCAAATTTTTCTAAAAATACCTCAATTTTCTCATTCCCGTTAGGAAAAGAGTCCATCGGAAAATTCATGGCTGCCATCCGGGGCCCTCCGTTTCCTGAGGTGTCTGTTGCCCCTGCTCCGGGAGAATCTCCGTTAGCCGAACTGCCTTCCGAGATCGGTACTGCAGTTCCAGTGAACGCAGGGCAAGTTCATGCTGTCTCTCTGCTGCCTTCTCCCTCTCTTGGGCTTCCCTCTGTGCTAACTTCTCCTGGGCTTCCCTCTGTGCTATCTTCTCCTGGGCTTCCCTCTGTGCTATCTTCTCCTGGGCTTCCCTCTGTGCTATCTTCTCCTGGGCTTCCCTCTCTGCTATCTTCTCCTGGGCTTCCCTCTCTGCTATCTTCTCCTGGGCTTCCCTCTCTTCTTTTCTCTCCTCTGCCTGTCGGGTCTTCTCTTCTTTCTCCGCTTCCCTTTTCTCTCTCTCCGTCTGCCGGTCCTGTTCCCTCATAATGTAAGCCCTAGTCTCGGCCTCATTCATCCCCATGCTTTTAGCTGCGTCCTTCCATGCAGTAAGTAGCTTGACCAATTCAGCCATCTTACCTGACAAATCAGCAGTACTCACAACGAGGGGAAATGACAAAAAAGGAACAAGAAAAATTTACTGTTACCTACTAGGAATATGCTGTCGCAAAAACCCGCACTCAGACTAGCACCAAGTCTGACTAATAACTACCTGAAAAAAATTCAAGTTATCCAGCTACCCAAAACCCGAATTTACTTTCCTGTTAAGAAAAAAAATTCAATTAGCCATCAATTACCTCTAAGTCATAAACAACCTTACTACAACTATCATCTAACTAACTGTAACCTGTGGAAAAAAACTTTTAGCTGGATCAGTCTTAATATAGCTCAAGTCTAGGGGATATTATAAAGAAAATCTATTTTTCAGAACTTCCTACAGAGACAATCTATGAATCTAGAATTGATCCCAACAAAGATGATCCCAAGGACGACGCCACCCACTTTGTCAAGATCACAGAATTGAACGTAACAAAGATGATTCACCGGACGATAGCACCCACTTTGTCACGAAATGGATTTAGGACTAGAGACTGTCTACATATAGTGACAAGACAATAGTAAGAAGAAAGACTGAAATGATAGATTCAGAGAGAAATATAGTGCAAACTGTGAAAGTTGAGACCATTGGCTCCGAGGTTGAGAACCGAGGTTGATTCTTTCCTCGCCACTTCGGACGTTTAAATTGCTATGGCCTCGAACCACCTCTAACTACCCTATGGGGATAAGGTTCAATTAAGATTCACAAACACCAAGGTACAGACAACATATAGCTACTGTACTAAAGGAAATGACTGATGCCAGCTACAATTTATACAAGTTTATTATACACCTATAAACAACAAACATATGCATGTCCCATACATCAAGTGCGAGGATGCACTCCTGAAAAACAAAATCAAGCACAGTTTAAAAAAATGCATCCACCCCAACCCTTCTCCCACAATTGCAACCTGTATGGAGAAAGAAGGTAAGGTTAACTGAAATGAACTACACTGCACTTGATGTCGCCTACACTCCAAACTAGCTGTTCTAAATTCTAACTCTAAGTCCACTGATAGCTGGAACGACGGCGAAGTGACTACACAATCTCTGCACAGACTTCGGTTCTACACAGCCTATCCTGGAATCTCCTGAACACAACTAACTGCACCTCTAAACTTCAGCAGCTGTCCTCTGCTATGATTCACCAAAACTAACAGTTCTGCCTATCTGTGCTGACTTCAGTAGAGAGAATGTTTACCCTATCTCTCTCCACTACTCTGGATTTGACTGAGGTTTAACACACCCCCCCCCCCCCCCCCCCTGGATTCTGGACTGGAACTGTAGCTGACTTCTACCACTCTGAAATTACCTGCCCGAGTATCTATAACTGGGCCGTCGGCTTTATTATGGCCGTGAAGAAACGAACACAAAATTACCACAACGCTGGCAGCCTGCCAAATCTGCGTGTGTAACGAGCGTCAGAGCTCAGGATTTATCCACAAAAATCCTATTCGCTGGAAAATGTCTTCCCCTGGCTGGGAAAACGTATTTTCTTCCTCTCCTTCCACTACTGGCAACTAACGTAAAACCCTTGCGGTTCTGCGAATGCCCCAACTTTGCCGTGGGAGAAATTTTGTGGTCTCAAAATTCCGCTCTCATTCCCACAAAGCCGGTACCTGCTGTTTTAGACAAAACAAAACAACAGCTAAACAAACCATAATAATACATTTCAAATAACAATTAACTTCCTTACTCTTCACCACGTAACTCCCCTCTCTACCTGAGCCTACAAAGTAAACATTGGCTAACCCAGATCGCTTGTTCTGCCTGACTAACTCCGAGCAACAATAATATTTTCAATGGCCCGTCTGGGCAGACGTACTGTGGCCTACTTCTTACGCTGACACTAATGCCGTAAGGATTAATAAAAATTAAAACTAGTCCTCTCTAGGAATTCCTAAAATTCCCGTCAGTATGATTAATCACCTCAAAATTGAAATAAAATATTATTCCCTTAACATAAATAAATTTCATCTCCATCTTCTGAATACACAGAATAACAAAGCACAATCAATAACCTATAACCCTGTTTACGCTAGCATCTACATGCCGTCAAAAGTTATACATAATGGTTATCAATTAAATCTCAGTAGTTACAAACACGTGGTTACAATTTTATGACCACGTGCTTCTCTCCCCCTCGTCCCTCTGAACATCGTATCAATAAAGATACCGTAACCACGCGCTCACGTGCTTCAATTAATACCTCTATCACTTCCGTCCACAGATATATGCGTAACTATATAAATAGCGAGCATCAAGACTCTCAATAAAATCACAAATGAAAATACACATTACACACGCTCCCGACTATTCTGTAAATACATATGATTCGCAGATGCGAGTTTCTCTCCCGACCGACTTTGCAATAATACAAAGCGGTGATATCTCAACTTTTAAACCATGCCGCTATTCTTTCAACAAGGAATTAAATGGACCTATAAATTTTCAAGTCTATCACTAAGATCGTATTGATGGCTCTGGAGTTAAGAATTAAATTAAACTAAAACTTCCCAAGAAACTTAAATGATCGGCTAGGACTAGAAAAATTAAATAAAGTCCTCACGCAAAAATTCATGCTTACCAAATCTCGAATGTCCTACTGAAGGCAATCGACTTGACTCTGGCAACCCGGCCTTGGCAATTAATTTTTAGAGACCGAACTTATGAAGTTCGGGCGTATTTATTCTCAAGCCCCCACGCGCCGACTTCATGACGTCATATGCGCGGCGTGGTTCTAAAGCCAATGGGCGCTCTGCATTTCAACTGCAGTTAGCTCTCCGCCAATCAGAACCTTAGATCTTTCTGATGCAACCAGTCCCCGCTAGACAAAGAACCGGGAATTGGTCCTAGCCCTATACTGCGGAAATGAAGCAAAAATGGCCGCAAATAATTTAACTCCCGAAAAATGCGTATATGGCCACGCAATATCTTTAAAAAAAAGACACTGGTGCAAATCCTGATTTAGCCTCTATAATCTTTCTTCTAGAAAAATACTTTCTAATTCCCTACACCCCCATTCTAAACACATAAAGAAGAACCATAAAGCACTCGAAATCCCCCTTTGTTTTCTAATTCGTCTGCAAATTATAACGTTTCACGTTGATAGTAAAAGCCTTCTGCAGCATACACGCGTTTCCACAACACAATAAAACATGTACTCCATTTCTAAGAAAAACCTTGAGATACGCAAGCTGACCTATATTTAAAATTCCATTCATGTCATTTTATACACTACGTTACCATAAACGAAAGACAGATGAAATTAGGATAGAGAGAAGGGAGGGCTGAAAGCCGGAACGCATGCAACACTAAACACGCGTCTCGCTATACAATTACTACCATCACGCGTGTAAGGCCACTAGCACTAACTTTTTCAAATCGACAGTGATAAAAAACACTACCCATACGAGAGTTAGGTTTTAAAACTTACAAAATGCTTATTGGGAAATATGACATTATACTGTTTTATGTCTGAAAACATGACAGTACCCAAACACCACATCGATCGAAGTGAACGGGAGGTAGAAGAAAATGCACATTTTGAACGCAGCCACCTAGCTCCCTTAAATTTGTATATTTGGGTTCCTTAGGACTTGCTGACAAAGAATAGCTTAAATGTTACGCAAATAGTCTAGGAATTAACAAATTATAGCCAAAAGAAATAGTGAGGGTGTCAGACAACCCCAAAATCAAAATCGCTCAGTGGCAGATTTTGACACCACCATTGTACGGGAAATAGGTCCCCATGTTAAATCCTATTTGATTGGAGCGCAATAAATGTGAGGCTAAACACGATTAGTCGGGCTACAAATACTATCTTTTGTTGTTAGGGGAGACGGAAGGAAGGGTACTTTTTTTTCAAACGCTTGTGTAAACATGGCTCGATTGGTTAGACCCGCCAATATAGTCAATTAGGAGCGTCAGGTCAGCACCACATTTTCAAATAAACTTTCTAAAGCAACAGTGCGTTGAGAGTCAGCTTCTATTTTTCTAAATAAAAGCCTGAGACAGTGGCAGGTCGGATTTTGTGCCTATTCATTGCCAGTCAACGTAATTCTGTATTATTCTCATGAATTGTGGTAAGCTTGAAATATTTGATATCTTTTTAATGAAAATTGAATGTAAATTGATAATTTATGTCTGTATATGTGTGTGGTTCAGTAGCGAACATGAGGCAAAGCCTATATATTGCTCCAACCTGAACAGAAGGTGTCGGAGAAAAGTAAAACTGCATGGAATTGCCTAACAGTATACTGGCACCTATCTTATTGACTAGAAAGAACTTATGCTGGAATTGCAGAGGCGTAGTAACCATTAGGGAGGAGTATACTGGTGAAAATTGTTTCAGATGAAGATAGCAGTTGGCCTACCGCTCTGAACTCAGTGTTTGTTATGTGTTGTGTTGAGTCTGGAAATAGATTATAAATTAGTTATGAAATAGGAGGTACAACCTTCTTGTTTCAGGGACCGTGGTCCTAAAGTTATTGAGCAGCACCTGGTCTGAGCTTTGCTGAATCTGGAGGCTGACAGCATACTCCTGGGTCCAGATAGCGACTAGTGAGGTGTCTCCAGAACACAGGGGGGCAATCGAGCAGAGGAGTCTTTTCCTGCCACCATCACGAAAGTTAAGCCTCTGTGGCCAGTGGAGCTCAACATTATGTGTCCCCTCAAAAATTGACATTTTAGTAAAAAAAGAGGGACAATACCTTGTTTAAATTGACAGGAACTGTGAACTATCTGTCTGTTGTTGTTGTGACTTACACTTCATCATTTACATAACCCTAGACATTTAACGTAGTCATCACAATATTCCAGAATAATTCTGACTGAGGTATAATGTGGTAGCAAGTAAGGTTATCTGTAAAACACTACACCTATTAGATACAGATACCTTCACAGCTGACCTCAGTCAGTACACTAAGTCCCCTATAAATATTTATAACATCCCACTTTATTACAGTCTTCTGCAAGGTGTTGTGCCTTTTTATGTGGCCAAAGTATTTTAGCTGCCGAACTTTGACCTCCCTCATTAGTTCTCTTTTCATACCTAGATTTTTTTTAGGACCTCCTTATTTGTTTTAATCTCTTTCCATAAGATACGCCCCATTCTTCTATATATCCACATTTCAAGAGCCTCAATTCTTTCTTCCAAATGCTTATTCATCGTCTATGTTTCTGCACCATACAGAAATGCAGAAAATATATAACACTTTATGATTCTCAGTTTTAATTTTTGAGATTACTGTTTAGATGTCAGTATATGTTTCATGTTGTTGAAAGTAGCTTTGGCCATTCCTATTCTCTTCTTGATTTCTGTTTCACATCTGCCATCTTCTGTTATTATATGACCAAGATATGCGTAGCTCTTGACTTGTTCCAGGATTTTCCCATTTACGCTTATCTTTAATGTGGGTTTATCGTCTGTTTTGCTAATTATCATAGTTTTTGTTTTCTCAATATTAATGTCGAGTCCATATTCATGACTTATACTGTTCACTTGCTTCACTAGTTCTTGTAACTCCTGTTCGCTTTCAGCTAACAACACGGTATCATCTGCATATCTAAGGTTGTTTATTGACCTTCCACTGATGTTCAGTCCTGGTATTTCCTGTATCTGTTTGAAAATTTTTTCGGTGTATAAATTAAATAATTATATGATCGATCTTACGCTGTGCGCTAAATTTTATGGTAGGCAGTAATATTACTGTCACATGCTCACCAAGTTCATTCAGGGTGGTGGGATAGTCAAGAAGCATTATCATGTTTAGCAATGCTAAGATCAATATATTGCAGACTATATGCTGTTTATTAGAAAAGATTGTAAGATTATATTTAACTATACGGGAGTGCTCTGAAGTTGGTGTGATGTACCTTTTTAAACTTTGCGAAAATATTCTAAGTCCCCACACTTTTAAAAATGCCATACCTTTTTTATTTGTTGTCCGATTTAAAAAAAAAATAAAGTACCAAATGTCATGGTTTCCCAAGGGCTTCCAAACTGCATTGTTTTCTCTGGTGTTTCTGTGAAAACAAAAATCGCTTTGTGCGTGCTAATAGCATAATAAATAACCCCCAAAATGGAATCCATTTCTATGGTAATCCGTTTCATAGAACAAGATCTTAAATTGCTACAAGGTGTCATTAAAGAGACAAAGAAGATGGCACAGCAAAGCAAGCTCAATTCATTTACTTTTTTTTCAAAATCTCGAATATCTTCTGCCCCGATTCACCAAGTTGAAAAAAGAGAAACGAAAGAGTTAAGGAGATAAACTTCTTCGTCTTCATCCTCGTTCGTCCTGAAAAGGACGTTGGTTGCGTTGTGTCCGTTTACAGCGAAGCTGCGATATTTGCGCCTTTCGGTCGACACATCCGACTTCAGCACAGCATTTTTTGGGACCGGTTTTACCTTCCCTCTTCGATCCCTACTCTCTCAGCCAGACTGCAGTGATGCAGCCTGTTTCCAGGACCACCACTTGGAGGTGGAGTAGGGTCTTGGTCAGCTCTGGTTCGCTGACCCTGACGCAAGCAGTCAAGCTATGAGTCGCTGACTGCATTCATCTCGTTTGCTGCGTCTTCTATCCCAAGGAAATAAACAAGTTTAAGGCATTCACTTTTATTACTGTTACCAAATGCACTAAAATAGAAACAGAAAAATTCACTTTCTATATTTTATTTCATGGAAAGCTGGAATCTTCGGGTTAAGAAAGGTACAGGAAGACAAGTGAACACATGGAGAAGAGAATTGGAGTTAAAATTGAAGGGGATAAAGAAAACATAATTTTACTGAAGGCCCATATTCCTTCGGTAGCTGAAGGATGATGAAAGAATGAGTGAATTAATGAATTAGTAGAATACAAGTTGATTACCAGTTATCATGCATCAGTTATTGCTCATACCGACTGTGAGTATATATATATATATATATATATATATATATATATATATATATATATATATATATATATATATATATATATATATATATATATATATATATATATATATATATATATATATATATATATATATATATATATATATATATATATATATAAGGGCTGGAATCTTTAACGATTAATTAATCGGTTAATCCGTTTTAAATTTTAATTGATATAACAAAATACAACAAAAGATAAAACAAATTTTAATCGATTGTTCCATTTTTAGCAATATTTATGTTTTTTTGCTTAAATGCGAGAGCTTTTGTTAGGTTAGAGGTTTGTGATATGGAATTTGGCTAGTATGGTCAATGCTAATAAATTGTTTGGTTGTAACATTTCAGTATTTTTATTATGTTTTCATGACGATCTTCCCTTTAAGAAGTAAAATATAAAGTCCGTAGTGATTGTAAACAAATGTTATTTATGATTAGTTTTTTTTAAATTTATCAAATTGTTTGAAATTGATGGATTAATCTTCGATTAAAGAAATTCGATTAATCACATAAGATTATTTTAAAGAATCCCAACCCTTATAACGAAAAACAGTTATCCACCTTTATTCTATACAATTGAATGAATGCAAAACGTAAAGTCTGCTAACGCGTTTAGTAATAATAATATTTTTTAAATGAAGGAAATGGGGGACGGGGGAGGAGGGGGGGGGGGGGGGAAGAGCTGAACAGCATCAGACGATCTTCATTTGCCACCGCTCATCCACCATTTTGGTCTACCCTGTTCTGATTAACGTATTAGGTGTTCTTTCTTGTCATTTGTTATACTGAAACGGGTGTGTTACACAAAAGAAAGTAGCAAACATCTTAAATAAAAATTATTTATATTAAAGAATGTAACAGTCTCCTTACGAGACCTTGGTTACGAATGTAAGTAAATGAGGTTACTGCTGCATGCGTAATATTCTTTTAACTGACGTTGTAACTAATGTTTTGCCGTACGGTATGTTAAATTTGGGGGGGGGGGAGGCGGAAATGTTCTTTAATAAGTTTACCACCTAAGGTATGTCTTACAAAAAATTAGTTGTATTAAAGCTATCTTTAAATACCAGAAAGAGGCAATATTGAATTCGTTTTTAAAATATACGTATTAAATAAAATGTTATCAATTACTATTTAATGTACGTTTTTTAAATACAAACATATAATGTATATTTGAGCTTATTATTTTCCTTATTAAAAAAAAATCATATTTAACATAGTTATATTCACCTTGACAGAGTGGTTAGAGCGCTGATCTCTCGCGGCAAAGGTTCCAGGTTCGTATCACGGTACCGACACTCACTAGTCTACCCAGCTGTAAATAGATACCTAACTTTGAGCTAGGGAAGGAAAAGGCAGGGAGGAAAGGAACTGGTCACCACCACCTCTCGATAGTGGACCTACTATGGTGTAGTAAGATCCCTGATACCCCGATCAAATAGATAAAATATTACTCCTTATAAATTCAAATACTATAGAGATAACATAGGGAGTTGTGCTCAACATCGTCACCATAGCCCGCAGTCGTGTTGGTTCTAACAAGCCGAAACGCCATAGTAAACGATACACAAAACTGTTAGCATTTCCCCTCTCCGCAATACCAATTTCCGCAAAAATAAAAGCCTTTTGACAGACCGAAATGCATAGTTAGTTTCAAACGGAGTGAGAGAATAAAAGAAACGGAGGAGTGAAATGAGAGACGGAAAAATGCAACCTTGACAAGCGTTGGTTTTTGAATCTCGAACAGAAATATGCGACAGCTGACGTCACAGACTTGCTTAGTCTAACACTAAACGGGAATGAATGGTTGGGAGTTTGAATAAAACTACTTGGCGTTAGTTACGCTGTTGCTATGGCATATTTTTTCCCAAAAAGTATCTGCTATTGAATGAGAGGAAAACCCACCACTTTGTCTCCTACCCGTAGTGACAATTTAAATCTAACGGAACCGTTTTGCGTTAGGCAAAACGCATACAAGCAAGAGAGAGAAAAATGTAAGTGGGGGATTTGCATGGAGGCATATTTGAAAAGATAGCTTATGCAGTGTGATACTGAAATTGAGAAGGGTAGCTAAAGGGGGGACGCTACAATTTTTTTTTTTTTTTGAAAGTGTAATTTATTTTTGAAAAAAAGAGGCTAGTGGGCATAACATAATTCGATTGGCTGGGGTAGAATAGACTAAGAGGAGTAATAAAAACGATTTGAAACCAGCGTTAATTGCCACTCGAAAAAAAAAATCTCACAAGTAGTGTTAGCGTAAGATGCAAGAAATACATGACCAGTGCCTTCGCTGTTCAGCATCAGTGGCGATCTGAATGTGCCCATTGATCGCCGGTTAACCTACAAATTGTGTATTATTTCATTGATGCGGTAAGATAAACATTTATGTACACCTTATTATTGATATGTATTTGTATTATTGAATGTGTATGCATTATTGATGGGTAGAGGCAACACCAGAAAGGCGCCAAACTAAACACTTTGTGTTATGCCACAAAGGTTATTAGGAAAGATTACCATTTCTGTTAAAAGCCAGGCAGGCTTACTTAAACTTTGGGAGAGAATGAAAAGACATAGTGGGAAATAAAATATGACATTATTATAATTGGTAGGCCAGAAAACCACTGGCCGTCTTCAGCAAGTCACAGTGTTTGCACATGACTTTATATAATTAACTATAATTTCTTCTATGACAAGGAATGTATCAAACGGATGTTTGAAGATTATCTGATGATGAATAGGGCACCAAATCAGATAGGAACGATAGCTATTTATGTAGTAACTTCACTGACCTTGAAACTGTTGATAATGTTTAATTGTTTAGAGATGGAGATAGGTGTATGATGTTCTGAGGAGGCCTTAATCCTCTGATTTCAGGGTTCCATCGTGAAACAATCAGTGAGCCACATACCAAAAAATACGTACTGCTGAAGCTGCAAGATCGAGGCAAAAATTTCCTGTTTGCCTTAATTCCAAAGAGTTCTGAATCATTGTTCAGACGTTGCAGTCGTGAAGAAGGTGGTTGTGAGAAGGACATCTGTAAAGTTTCTTTTCTTCTTTCCACTCTGTAAAGTGTCAGTCTGTATGCTTTGTAAGGAAGAGTGGTGTGTTGTTGAGATCAGGCATGCTCCAGTCTACCCAGCTGTAAATGGGTAACTCACCCTAGTCCTGAGTTAGGGAAGGCAAAGGCTCCAGGGGAAGCAGGCCCTAAACTTGGTCACTCCAACCGACGCAGGATGGTGTATGTATGAAGTAGAAGTGTAGAGTGTGATTACCGCGAATGGTGTACTGTTCGTGTGCTGACCAATATAACCACTCATACACATGTGTCTACAAGGCACCAATGCAGACTGCTGGAATCTTTGTTTACTCAATTTATTCAGACGTACACACTGGGACATACGAGTACATCATGGTATGTTGACATATCAATTTGTAGGTATACATAGCAGATCTGAAGTCATG
The DNA here is from genome assembly GCA_024509875.1 of Oreohelix idahoensis. NCBI lineage: Eukaryota > Metazoa > Mollusca > Gastropoda > Stylommatophora > Oreohelicidae > Oreohelix > Oreohelix idahoensis. The sequence continues at coordinate 24,901 of JAMPIV010017024.1, forward strand.
ACACATTCAGAAATAATGGGCAGTACATCAAAAGTTCAATGTCATGATATATTATGGCCGCATTCCCCTATCTGACTAAACGCGTCAGTGAAGGCAGATCGGTAAATAACTAAGGTTACTTGACGTCCATAGTTTGTAGCATATATTATGAAACCACGAAAGAGGGGTTTCTAGCAAGATTGAGATCTCCCTGTCACTGTCCGATAATAGGATAAATAATCTGTTCTCTTGGCAGTGATCAAAACATATGATGACCGAAATCTAACATGGCTGCCTCCCTGAGTTGTCGTTCACTCATTCATAGGAAGGAGAATATAAGCCAGAGTTAATTTATAATGGGTATATAAATGATTTCATAAATGTTCCCATACAGCTCTACGATGATCAGGTTAATTCACGTAGCCATAACCGCTGTAGGAAAGTCTGTCATCTTTGTCGATACAAAACACGACCCTAGCGATACGAAGCACAATGTTCCATCTAGGTCGAATCGACATGAGATCATCAAAATAGGGTCTGGCAATACATGGAGTCCGAATTATACATTGTACCGTACCTTAGGAGAGTCTCTAACATAAACTATAGTAGAGATACCATCTCCTTTAGAAGAAAACCACTTCATGAATTATATTTCCTTAACAATCTACCAGCCCTTTGAAAAGTGCGTACCAGCCATTATCACGGTACATTGGAACTCATCACGACTTGTCAAGACAACTCATACTTCCGCTAGACCGGAATAATAAGAATCTAGTCCCGCCTACCCATCCAAAATATACAATATAGGACTGATTCTACTTGTACTAATAATATGTAATACATATGAATTCAGGCCATAAACACAATAAGCAAATTAATATATTTTCTGGCCCTAAAAAATAAGTACAAACGTAAGAGCAATCCATGCGCCGGATCAATATCAAGAACGATTACTCCTATAATCAAAAGTGTGAATCAAACATGGATTCTCTCGCTTTTACCATAGACAGCATTTTCATACACAAATGAATGAATGTCTATATTTTTTCCATATTAAATAGCCATATCGATTTTTGTAATATGTGCGTCAAAATATGCACCCAACAACATCACAGGGTTCCTGGACAGAAAGATAAGCCCAATTGTCCACGGGCGTATGTTAGTTCATTTAACCATGCTCTCCATCATTATTATATCAATCAGTATTCTTGACATGATGATACAAGTCGTTCCTCAGAAGCGTGTCCATTCATAGGAGTTATTGCTTCATCAGAACACTTCCAGCCAGAAACAATTTAGATTAATATTAACAGACACAGTGGTTGTTTTAAATTACTTTGCTGTAAATAAATTGCCTTATATTTTGAGTTTAAACATTCCTGTATCCCAGCAATTGAGATACAGGAAAATAAAATTGTAAAAAATATCATCATTCAAAATTTACCCAGTGACTTGTTTAATTACTTGTTCATTAAGTTATAGGTGTAGATGTTGTCATTTTATTAACATTACATTGCATATTACCCTAGACACCTAGCCAGATAACATCCAGACACCATAACATATAATTAGGTTAAAAATATATAGCAGATTGAGGTCGTAGGGTGGTAGCAGACAGGTACCCTGAGAACAACTTCATCAACAATTAGACTCAGGGGCTTGCATAGCTGACCTCACATCTGTAGACAATTAATACTTAACCATTTAACATCTAAACCCACCACATATGGTGAAGTCTCTAACACTTCACTACCCTACGGCAGTATCTGCTATGAGACCTTGACCTCATATTCACCTAATTTACACTGGTTTATTTATTACATAAAAGTGTCCAAGTCCAATGCCAAATGACAACTTTAAACACTATAATTTACTAAGAAAGAGAGCGGCATACACAGTTTCACTTCTCAACGATGAGTGAAATATTGAGATTTTGGGCGTCAGAGATTTGAAACAGACATACAACTGTATGATTCCTTAATAAACCATGACAGGAAAAAAAAAGAAGAAAAAGAAAAAAAAAAGAAAAGAAACAGAGGATATAGATTGTCTTTGATTCCTAGATACACTCCAGCTACCTTCTTCGTTAGCTGACGACGGAAAAATCTTCTTGAATGACTATATGTTATCGTGTCTGAGATTCCTTCCCATTATGTGTGTGTTCTGCTCTGATGAAGGTCTTGTTGGCACTTACGTTGACGCCTTTGTTCTCCGGATTCCATAAAACCGCCGATTATATTTTTGCGATACACGCTACTAAACTATATAATGCGCGGTTTACAAATACACAAAAGAAATACAAAGTAATGCCAAAGCAGTTATGACATCAAAGCTCTTAAGGTCGATTTTCGTAAATGAGGCGTAAAGACATCATTTTATAACAATATACAGGAACATTGTTGAGCGTTCTCGGCATAATACAGTTCTCGGACTAGTACACTTGCTCTTCAATAGACAATAGTTGGGTTCTCAGTGTGATAGATCAGCCAGAAAACACGATTCAATTGTTTAAAATTATTATCTGTATGACAAACGTTTTTTAAGCAAATATCAGCGGGTAGTGCGGGGACTGAATATACAGTTGCATAGACCATTAAGCTAAGTTCGTTCACAGAATCTGTGTATCTTCCCGGCTGTCTCTGAAGCTGTTCTTCTACTCTACGCTGCTATCTAACGCATAAAGAAAATATATACGGGTAAAAAAAAAAACAAGCACTAGTTTATATCTGTCTACCTACCTACCTACTACCTACCTACCTACCTACCTACCTACCTACCTATCTATCTATCTATCTATCTATCTATCTATCTATCTATCTATCTATCTATCTATCTATCTATAAATCTATCTGCATGCCTGTCTGTCCGTCTGTCTGAACACTTAAAAATTCACCTTCTGACAGTCTCTGTTTTAGTGCATACAATGTTCTCTTACTTACTTATTCGTTCCCCTTCTACCGTGAGGTGTAGAGGTTTGGAAGAGAGAGCGCCAGACCATTCTATCGGCTGTCTTCTTCCTGGCCTGGTTCCATTCTAGTCCTCGGTCCTTCAAAGATTGTCTAATGTTGTCCTCCCAGCGGACTCTGGGTCGTCCTGGAGGTCTGGATCCCTGGCTCTTTGTTTCATATGCTTGTCGTGGTAGCCGATCTTCTCCCATTCTGCAGACATGGCCAAACCATCTTAGTTGGGACTATTCTATTTGGGTCTGCAGCGGGTGGGATTTTAGGCCTTGACGGATCGTCTGGTTGCGGACCATGTCTCTTCTTGTTACTTCAACCACTTTCCTCAGATACCTCATTTCTGAGGTTTGGATCTGGCTTTTGTGGGTTGTAGTCATTGCCCACGACTCGCATCCATATGTCAAGACTGGGACATAGGTGGAGCCGTATACAGCCATCTTCGGTTTCTTACCAACCTCTTTCTTGCTCAGGAATCCTCGATTTATGGCCTGAAAAAGTCTCCCAGCCGCTGCTTTTCGAGTCGCCAACTCTTCTTTGATGCCTCCCTTTCGGTCTATAATAGCTCCGAGATATTTAAAGTGGTTGACCTGCTCCAGGACCTATTCTCCCAACTTAATCTGATGTTTTCTTTCTTCTCGTGATATCACCATGGATTTTGTTTTAGAGCTGCTTATGACCATCCCTCTCTTCTCCAGCTCTTCCTTCCAGACTTGCAGGTTGAATTGGAGATGTGCCTCTGATTTAGCAATCAGAGCAACATCATCAGCAAATGCCAGCTTCGAAATATAGACCTGTCTCATCTTCCAGTACCCCACTGAATACTTTCTTGTTCTCTCCTTACATGCCTTGATGACATCGTCCATAAGGAGTATGAAGAGGTAAGTGTTGCGTGCATATTTTGATGCACATATTACAAAAATCGATATGGCTATTTAATATGGAAAAGATATAGACATTCATTCATTTGTGTATGAAAATGCTGTCTATAGTAAAGCTAGATAACTCATGATTGATTTACACTTTTGATCATAGGAGTAATCGTTCTTGATAATGATTCGGCGCATGGATATGACACCCATGTCCGTACTTATTTGTTAGGGCCAGAAAATATATTAATTTGCTTATTATGTTTATGGCCTGAATTCATATGTATTACATATTACTAGTACAAGTAGAATCAGTCCTATATTGTATATTTTTGATGGGTAGGCAGGACTATATTCTTGTTATGCCGCTCTAGCGGAAGTATGAGTTGTCTTGACAAGTCGTGATGAGTTCCGAGGTACCGTTTACAATGGCGGTTACGCATTTTCCAGGGCTGGTAGATTCTTCAGTAAAAATGATTTACGAAGTGGTTTTTCGTCTGTAGGAGATTGTGTCTCTACTAGAGCTTGTGTTAGAGACTCTCCTAATGTACGGTACCATGTATGATTCGGACTCCAGGTAATTCCAGACCCTATTTTTGATGATCTCATGTCGGTTAGACCTAGCTGGAATTTTGTGCTTCGCTACGCTAGGGTCACGTTTGTATCGACGAAGATGACGGGCTTCCATATAGCAGTTATGTCTACGTGAAGTAACTGGATTACTGTAGAACTGTTTGGAGGAACTTTAAGAAATTATTCTTATACATTTCAAATTAACTTTGGCTTAGATATACCCTCCTGTGAGTGAGTGAGCGACAACTCAGGGAGGCGGCCATGTTACATTCCTGTCATCATATTTTTGAATCACTGTCCAAAGAACGGGGCATGTATCTTACTATTCGGACAGTGGCAAGGAGATCTCAATTTTGATAGAAACCCCTTCCATGGTTTCATAATATGATATAAACTGTGAACATAAAGCAACTTTAGTTACTTACCGATCCGCCTTCACTGGCGCGCTTAGTCAGATAGGGGATGCGGCCATTATGTATCATGACATTGGAAGCTATTGATGTACTACCCATTATTTATGAATGTGTCATGACTTGGGATCTACTATGTATGCCTGCAAATTGATGTGTCAACCTGTACCCATGATTTACTCGTTATGTCCCAGTGTGTGCGTCTAAATAAACTGTGTAAACAAAGATTCCAGCAGTCTGCATTGGTGCCTTGTAGACACAAGTGAATGAGTGTTTAGATTGGTCAGAACACGAACAGTACACCATTCGCGTTAATCACACTCTACACTTCTACTCCATATCTACACCATCCTGCGTCGGTTGAATTGACCAAGTTTAGGGGCCTGCTTCCCCTGGAGCCTTAGAGGGAAACTACTGCTTACAGCTGTCTTTGCCTTCCCTAACTCAGGACTAGGGTGAGTTACCCATTTACAGCTGGGTAGACTGGAGCATGCCTGATCTCAACAACTCTGTACACTACAATGGACACATACAGTAGTGACACCACAAACAACATGTTACAGTGATTGATAGTGGAGCTTTACAGAATGACCACTTTACACAGCACTTTACAGTGGTACACAGATTATGGGACTTTACAGTAAGGTGATAGGATATCACCTTGTCTTACACCAGTGGTGGTCCTGAACTCTTCTGACTTATGGTTTGCTGTCCTCACATAATTTCTGCAAGACTTGAAGCTCTGTATAGCATGAATCAGAGGTGTTGGAATATTCTTCCTTGCCAAACAGTCCCAAAGTTTGCTCCAGGGGATCCTGTCAAACGCCTTTTCCAGATCTATGAAACAAAGATGGATCTCACTCTTATACTCAAGGGCCTTTTCACTCAGCTGTCTGAGTGTGAAGATTAGGTCTTGAGTACTTCGGTTTGCTCGGAATCCGCACTGGACCTCATCCAATTGTGGCTCAGCTAGGCGTCGGAGTCTCTGCTCTAGGATTCTAGAGTAGATTTTACCAGGGACACTGAGAAGGGATATGCCTCTATGGTTTCCACACTGTCGATTGTCACCCTTTTTGAAAATTGGTGTTATGATGGCAATCTCCCAATCCTTTGGTATGGTCTTGTTGCACCATGCTGCCTGTAGGACCCTTAAGAGTAATAGGTCGCCTGATGCTCTAATGTACTTAACCATTTCTGATGTTATACCATCATGCCCTGCTGCTTTGCCCATCTTGATTTTCTCCAGTGCTGCCTTCAGTTCTTCCATCTTTATGTCATCTTCATCACCATTTGTTTCATCTTCTGTGTTAGTGGTTATCGTTTCTGATGCTTGACCTTGCTCACCATCAAGGAGTTCTGAGAAATATTCTTTCCATCTTTCCATTACTTCCTTCGGGGCAGTAAGCAATTTGCCTTGCTTGTCCTTTATAAATTTGAGAGGGCATTGTTTTTCTTTCCTCATGTTCTTTATACAATGTTTTCATGCGTATTTACTTTAAAATGTTACAGCTTTATCTTTAGTTGTCAGTATGTAATTACTTCACTGCTCTTTCTTTCTCTCTCTCTCTCTCTCTCTCGGTCTCTCTCTCGCTCTCTCTCTCTCTTTCTATCTCTGTATGTGTATGCATCGTGTGTGTTCTATTACAGAATGCAATGTTAATATTTAATAATTTATCAATGAAGTTAATAATCGTTTAATTTGAAAACACTTTTATAATTGCATTATTACAGAACTGTAAGAAATGTAAAACAGTATTAATGCCTATTTCTTTAACTTAATAAAAAAAAAGATTTTGTTTGTTCGTTCTTTTCTTCTACCTATCTGTCCGTTAGTCCGTCTAACTATTTGTCTGTATGTCCGTCCAGAACTTGTGTCAAAGAATAAAAAATGTGACTATTTCTCAAACATTCGCCATTATTAAGGCTGGAACAATATGGCCATTATTTCAAAAGGTGCGGTATTTAGTTTCCAGGCCGTAAAGTTCCGGAAAATGCGCCGTGAAAAGACTACAAGTTTGGTGGAGAAAAGATGGGACAACACATTACCGTTAAGGCAATTGGTATATAAGGGGGAATGTGTCGTCGTGTGTCTTTCGTAGTTAGTTGCATTGTTAAGTTCCTTCAAATTATGGAATGCACGTTTCCTGTTGTTCCGTAATCAATACTTGCCATATAAGCTACCACTGAAAACACAAACACTCGCACACATAAATACGCTAAGATGCTAGAGTGACTGTGTCTGTCTGAGCTAGGTATTATTTATTAGTTTGATTAGAGCTGTCATTAAAGTTCAGAGCAGCCTTTGTTATTGGAGATTGATTGGACATGCAAAAAAGATTCCTCCATGTCAGATATGCCTCTTCCTCCCCCCCCTTCTCCCCTTCTCTCCCCTCCCCCCTTCTCCCCTCCTTCTCTCCTCCCCCCTCTCTAACCCCCCCCCCTCCCGCCACCAGGGCGGTTAGTGTTCTGACAAAGCGACATAAACAATAGACGGGAAAATAAACTCCTCTTGATATATATATAGCTAAATATGTGCATGTATGGGTGTTATATATATATATATATATATATATATATATATATATATATATATATATATACACACACGCAGTAGCTCAGTGGTTAGTGCTCTGGTTTCCTAGCTCGGTGGTCCATGGCTCGATCCCCAGTTGAGGTGGGATTTTTTAGACCGCAAAGGGCTCCGCGGTCGACCCAGCCTCATGAATTGGGTACCAGAGCAACTCTGGGAAGGTTAAGGCGGCTGGCGTGATGGTGACCACATCACCCTTAGTGTGCCGATGGTCAAGAAAATATGGGCCTAACACCATATGCCTCAATAGGCGTGTATCGGGATCCCTATATATATATATATATATATATATATATATATATATATAATATATATATATATATATATATATATATATATATATATATATATATATATATATATATATATATATATAAAATATTACTTGTCTACAGAGTGACGTCAGCTATGCAAGTCCCTGAGTCTAATAGTTGATATTGATGTTCTCAGGGTACCTGACAGCTACCACCCTACGACCTCAATCTGCGATATATTTTGAGTCTATTTTTAAGTATAGGTGTCTAGGGTAATGTGAAATGTAATGTTGAGTTAATAACAACAACCACAACTATAATTCAATGAAAACTGATCAAACAAGTCAGTGGTTAAGTTTAGGATAATAGTTTTTACAATTTTAATTTCCTGTACCTCAATTGCTTGGGCACAGGAATGTTTAAAACTCAATTAAAATGGCAATGTATTTACATTAATTAAATGTAAGACAACTTGTCTGTTAATGATACTCTTAAAATGTTTATAACTTGGAATGTCCTGGTGAAGCACTAAATCTTATGCCTGGTCACGCTTCTGAGGAACGAATTTTTTCATCATATCTAGAAAAACTGTTTGTACTTTAATAATGGAGAGTTTAAGTTAGGTGAACTTTCATAAGCCCATGGATGGTATGGCTTATCTGGAATTCCTTTTCACTGCGATGTCTTTCTCGCAACAGAATACTCCTCACGACTGTGAAGAATGGATGCTGCTTCCTTTCCCGTCAGAAATTAGGCAATTAAATACTTTTGCCTCGAACTCTGTAGCGTCAATATTACTTTTGTGACACACTGAGTGTTTCAGGATCGAACCCGCATCAATGAATAATTACACAACTAGAAGGTTAACCGGCGATCAATGGTCAAGCTGAGATCGCCCCTGTTCCAGAACTGCAAAGGCATTAGGTTATACTGATTTTATTCTGATCTTAACCCTCCTGCTAGAATTTTCTATATCAAGTGGCAACTACGCTTTAGCAAACGTTCGTTATATCCCCCTCTTTAGTTATGCGCGTCTAAACCAATCAGCTCTGGGTACGCTGATTTGCCTCTTTTCAAAAATACTCTTTCAAAAATTGTAACTCCGTCCCCCTCCCAAGAATGGCAAAGTTGAGTGAGAATATCTCTATGTCTGTCTTTTCTGTCGTTCATTTTTATTTCCTACGATAATTATGTTATTATCTAATCGATTTTAATGAGGAAAGGCAATTATTGACCAGACGACTGTCTGTCATCTAGCTGTTTTATTTTTATTTCTCTCCTTATCATCATTTTCATCTTTGCATTTTTCCTCTTCATACTTCAAATAACATACTTTTCTCTCTACGGTAAGATAATATATCATAATGTGGAATATGATATTCTAATAAACAAGTATTATCAGTTAATTGTCACTGTCTTTTCTTTGCCTTTATTATTCAATTACAAGACTTCAGCAAGGTTTCTTGTGCCCAGTTTCTCTACCCTTCTCAATTTCGGTTACTTAGTTTCAGTATCACAATGCATACTCTAGCGTAGGGTTTTCCTCCTTCCGGATCCCCCCTTTTAATTAAATTTTTCTCTCTCTTTCGCTTGTTCTAAGAAACGAAACACGCGTTTTGCCTAACTCAAATCGCGGTTTCGTTAGATTTAAATTGTCACTACGGAGAGGAAACAAGGCGGTGGGAATTTTCATCGCATGCAGTATCAAAGGCTAATGCTTTATTCAAACGTTAACTTTTTAGGGGAAAAAATATGCCCTAGCAACCGGTTTCCATGGCCTAGTAGTTTTTTTTTTCAAACTTCCAACCTCTCATTCGCGTGTTACCTAAGCAAGTCTTTGACGTCAGCGCTCTCAAGTCGTTCTAGTACTACATTCAAAAACAACGCTTTAGTCAAGGTTTTATTCTTCTCTCTCTCTCTCTCTCCTGCACGCCTCCGTTTTTCTATCCATCCTTTTGAAACGAACTATGTATTGTCGTCTGCTAACCAGCGTTTATTGTTAGAGGTAATTTGTATTACGGAGTGACAAAAAAGCCATTAGATTTTGGTATCGTCCACTTTGGCGTTAATGCTTTTAAAATCCAGCGCATCTCGTGGCGTGGGCGAAGACGTTGAGCACAACTCCCTATTTTATCTCTATAGTATTTGGGTTTATAATCGATGATATTTTATCTATTTGATCGGGGTATCAGGGATCTTACTACATATCTCCCCACTTAAGAACATGCATTCTGATGCAAGTTTATAATCCGTGATACACATAGATTAAATTAGCTCAATAGGTTTTTTTTTTAATATCCTGATTTTCTTCAAAAGGTTGCCTACTCAAGAAATCTGCCCCCACATTTTGCGAACTAGGAATGTATTCAATAGTAAACGAGTAAGGTTGGATGAGCAACGACCACCTTAATAAACGTGCGTTACCATGTTTTGCCTGTGCCAAGAATACTAAGGGCGGATGATCTGTTTGTACCACGAATGTTCTACCATAAAGATAGATCTGGAACTTCTTTATAACCCAGACTAAGGCCAGACATTCTTTTTCACTTGTTGAATAGTTTTGTTCCGCTTTGTTTAATTTGCGGCTGGCATAAGCAACTGGGTTCGATTCCCCTTCGGGTGAAGTGGACCTTTGTAATAATGTGGCCCCTAATCCCACGTTACTAGCGTCCGTTCTTACCACGAATTCCGGACTCAAATCAGGCAATTTCAATATAGGCTTACTGGTGAGTTTTTCCTTTAACTCATTATATGCCAATTCGCACTGTGCCGACCCTTTCAATTTTATCAGGTTTTCCCTTACGAGTTAAATCCGTCAGAGGAGCACATACGGAGTTAAAATTTTTAATATACTTTTGGTAAAACCCACAAAGTGACACAAAGGATCGCACATCCTTCTTACTCTGGAGTCTAGGTGCTCTCTGCAATTTCTCGAGGTTCTTGGGGTCCGGGGTCATGCTACCCTGATGTACCGTATGTCCCAAGAATTCTAATTCCTTACACCCAATACAACATTTTGTTGGTCTAGCCGTTAAATTGGCCTCTCTGATTCTATCAAATAGCATATTCAAAGAGTTAACGTGTTCTTCAAATGTGTCCGTCGCGATAAGGATATCATCCATGAAATTCGTAATGCATGGATTTGTCAGTGGATCTAACAATTTTCGCATCATTCTAGAAAACACACTCGGGGCATTTTTCAAACCAAACGGCAACATGTTGAACTCATAATGGCCTTACGAGGTGCTAAATGCTAGATAAAGTCGAATCTCAGGCTTTACTGGAATCTGGTAATATCCCTTGCTGAGACCTACCTTAGACAAATATTTTGCCTTATTCAGCCTGGCAAACAGTTGATTTGAATCAGGTAATGGATCCACCTGACTTTCTGTGACAGCATTCAGTTTCCTGTAATCTATGCACAGTCTGTGTTCCCCAGATGGTTTCCTCAACAAAACCACACTAGAGCTATCAGGAGATTTACTGTGAGAAATAATCCCTTCCTTTAACAGATAATCTATCTCCTCTTTCAAAGCTTTCTCTTTTGCTAATGGGATAGTATAGGCTCTCATACAGATGGGTGTTGGGTCTAGTAGTTTCATGTCATATTCCAACAAGTTTGTGTGCCCCGGTTTGTCCGTTAACACGTCCGTATGATCTTCCAGAACCTTTTGAATCTGCTCCCTCTGCCCTTTTGTCAAGTGTTTACTGATTTTTACCTCTGCAGGTGTTTCACAGGGTTTCATGGGGTATTCATGAGAGGTGAGAGGTTCACTTTTCATCGCCGTTGCGATGGACAAAGTCATTAAATGTGTCCATTCCTAGTTTTCTCTATCCAAATACTTCTTTAGGAGGTTCACATGATAGATTTTTTCTTTCCCCTTCCTATCTATCTTATAATTAGTTCTAGACACCTTTTCTAGAACAGTGTATGGACCCTGCAATCCGATTTGCAGTTTGTTGCTGCTGCCGGGTAGTAGAAGAAGCACCTTCTTCCCCACAGCTAGCTCCCTATCCTTCGCTTTCTTATTGTAATATGCAGCATGTTTCTTCCTGGCTTGTCTTAGATTATCATTTGCGAGTTTCCAGCCAGTTTTTAGACGAGTGGTCAGTTCGTTCACATACTGATATGGTGAGGTAACAGTCTCTTCTGCCTTCTCATCTGTCCACGTCCTCAATAAGGCTTCCAATTGACCTTTTATTGGCCTTCCGAACAACAATGTGGCCAGTGCCATTCCGGTTGAACTATGTGGGACTTCCCGATAAGCAAACAACGCAGCGGGTAAGTATTGATCCCACGTATCAGGTTTTTCATGGGCCAGCTTTCGCAGGATAGAGATGAGTGTTCCGTTGAACCTTTCCACCTGGCCGTTCCCTTGGGGGTGATACGGACTACAATGAAAGTGCTTGGCTTGGAATATCCTGAAAACTTCTTCAGTTAGTCTCCCCTTGAACTGTGAGCCATTGTCAGTCAAGATTTGGTTGGGAAAACCTAACCTCGTGAATATAGTGAGTAATGCGTCTGCCACATGTTTCGAGTCGATGGATGACAAGGCTACCGCCTCTCCTCACATAGAACAAGTGTCCACCAGAGTAAGAATATAACTGTTCCTCCTCTTGGTACGTGTGAGAGGGGTTCTCACGATTGGCATCTCCCCTAAGGTTGCAGGTGCAGTCCAATGTTTTGGAGCTACCCTTTGGCATTCTGGGCAGGATTTAACATATCTTTTTATATCTTCCATTATCCCTGGCCAGAAGTAATGACAAGCTATACGCTGTCCTGTGGCGCTGATCCCCATATGACCACTGAAGGGAATCGCATGTCCTAACTCCATCACTTTCTCCCTATATGAAGTGGGAAGTACCAGCTGTCCGTGACCATTGGATCCAGTTCCAGCCTTCATATAGATCAGTTTATTCTTCAATTAGAAGTCTCCTTTGTTTGGAGGTTGTTAAATGTGTTTTCAGGACTTGAACATACGAACACTGCAACATGTAACGCGAATAATGGACGTTCACTTCGAAGTCATTTATATAGATTTATTTTACACAGGACAAACGATGAGCTCCAAGTTTTGATGAATAATGGCGGCATGCATTTTCATATCAGCAAGGAATAAAATACAACGACCGGTAGGCAGAATTACCGTCAGTAAAAGTCATAATGTCCACGAATTATCACTGCATATCAAACTTGTCGAAAAGTCATTTAATATTGTACTAAATACTTTCCTTTACACGCCATCCATCACAAGCACACATAGAAATATATTCTTCATAGAATCTGTAACTTATACAGTGGACTGCTACAAACACAGTCCGAGCTCTCACACTTGCGTCCGAACACCTTCAAGTACGCAGGTCACAAGAGGGCGTTACAAGTCTCCCGCAGACGTGCATACCTAATTTTTACTGAAAACTGACGTCACTAATACTTATAATAGAGTGGTTCACTAGTAGTGCGTCTATGTGTTACCTCATCGGTTCACATCAATGCCTTCCCTTAGAGAATGCAATGATGTGTACGAACATACGCGTAACACTATATACCCCGCCCCTCCAGAAAAAAAACGAAGTTTTTTTTCTTCTTTTTTATGAAACGAGGGACCGCCAACCTAACCCGATGTCAAAACGCGTTGAGTCTGAGTCATGTCTCAGTTAAACATGCAAACAAATTATTAGGGCTTGTAAACAAAAAATTTAAAGAGAACATTAATAGTATCTAATGAGCCTATGATCCTGATGATAACGGAGGTGGTGTATGTACCATACGATCATGAAAAGTAATAGATGACATGAATGTGTAAGAGGGAAAAAAATCGAATTAAGTGATCATGAGAAAAACATTACACATCATGGTAAATAAATGAATTAAGTGACGGTATCATAAATAGTGTGAGTGTCAGTAAGTTATCTCACTAAGTTAAATGATTTCTCTTCATTAAACTTCAAGTGTTCTTGTCATAATAGGTAAATAATAACATTGGCAATGTTTAATCTCAAACCTTGAGCAAGTTTGTTGCACTGAGGTAAGTAACTAGCATTGTCCATAAGTAAGGTTCGATCCAACCTGTATATCTTGAGCGTAAAGGTTCTCATTGCAACTCTGGACTCAAATGTCAAGTGCAGTATTCTAAATACTTGGTTAAAAATCAACAGTAAGTGTCATGTTGTCATCTAATTTTTTTTTTTTTTTTTTTTTTTTTTTTTTTTTTTCGTACGCCCGCTAATACTCGAGGCGAAATCTCAGGTTATTATTTATGTCTAACCTGACATTGATTTTACGTGAGTATCCCTTTATTTCTTGTACAGAGACAAGTGTCCCTCGCCATTCAGGCAAATACTCTCCGATTTCGGAGGTACCCATTGCAGCTGGGTCGGCTCAGGAGCCGCCAGTCCCTGGTCGACGACACTCCTTCAAATGTCCTCGCCAGGTCTCGAGTTAATCCAGTCCAAATCCCGGTCGACGAAAAATCCTCAAATGCCGTCGCCCGGGTTTGATCCTGTATCACCCGGTCGCCAGAGCGGTGTTGTAACCACTACGCTAGCGCGGCTCCCGTCATCTAATCAATCCAAGATAGAAAATGTCCATCTTACCATCAAGATGCAAAGGATTTCAACTGAACAAAAGGTGAAATGTCAAATGGTGTCTTTCATTTTAGCCTATCATCTCAGAAAACAAATGTTCAATGCTCAAATTTATGTTCCTGGATCAATGCATAGATGCGTGAAAATAGCCGAAGTTACACTGTTCAGTTAGGCTCTCTCTTCAATTCTGGAAAACAGTTCTTTCCTCACATTGAAATGTTAGAAGACTGGTTGGCATCATTATCTGAATGTGGTAATCTTGAAAGCGTGTCTGCAACGACATTAATGTGTCCTTTTATCGGCCTAATCTCATAGTCGTAAACCTGGAGATTTAGAGAGTATCTTGCTGCTCTTTGATTTTTGAAGTTGGCGTGCTGAAGGTACGATAATGCCTTCTGGTCTGTTTCAATCACGAAACGAGCACCTAGAAGGTAACGTTGCAATGTAGACGACATTGGTATTACAGTCACTTTACGTGTAAGTGTTCCGACGCAAGCCAATCATCCGGATTCTTAGTGTGCAGACTTTCTGCCCGCTACCACAACCACCAGTGTGCTTTTTTTAATTCCTTTTTATGTCAAGAATGTGATTTTTTTAAATTGTAAAAAGTCAAAGCATTTAAAAAAAGACGTAAAGATGAGAAAAAGTACATGCATACACGCACATACATACATGTGTAGTTTCACATGCATACTTCAACATAAAAAGGAAGGAGAATAGTACTAAATTAAAAAAAGTAATTATTTCATTCAAAAATGTTTTGCGCTTCTTTTTTTTTTTTTTTTTTTTTTTGGTAGCAAGAAACCAGAAGTGAAAGAAACATTGAAGGAATTTTAAAAGAAGACATTAATAGGAAAATTATCCCTTCTCATTCTTATTCCCTTTTCTATGTTGCTAAGTCTCCTAAGTGATGAAGTTCTGTTGGACGATGTGATAAGCGTAGAGTAAAGCAAAAAATGAAATTAAGTTAAAGCACATAACTAATAATAAATACACCTATGTGTTTAAAAAAAACTAAGAAAAGGAAACAGTCTTGTACCAGAAGTTTTCATTACGATTTCCAAGAAGTTGGATTGTAATGCCTAAAAATGATCCCAACATAAAATTTAAAAAATCCAAGTGTTTTTTAAAGATATAATTAAAGACAAAAACGTAACAAAGAAATGAAAGGAACACTGAAAAAATTAAGTAGTAAACTTATTAAGTAGTGAATAAACTTAATAATGAACTGTGAAAATTATTATGTAGGTAGGTAGCTAATATTCCCCAGCAGAATAGTAACTGGAAGAAAACTAAAGCTACTTGCCTTTTCTCCATATCCAAATGAATCGCTAACCAATTATTATGTCAGAACATATACAAATCTTCTAGAACGTACACAAATCTTCTAGAACATACACAAATGTTCTAGAACATACACAAATGTTCTAGCACAAATAATTCACATAAAGGCTTCCGTGTAGACGAAATTGGTAGTAAGAACTTTACGTATCTGGGAACTAATCGAGCTTTCCTTGTCAGGAATCCTGTCAGAACATTCACACATGTTCTAGAACATTCACAAATCTTCTAGTACAAATAGCTTAAATGAATGCTTCTATGTAGACGAAATTGGTAGCAACAACTCTACATAGCTGAGTATTAATTAAACTTTCCTTCTCAGGAATCGTGATTTAGAAAATTTGAATAACGGCAGTTTTTACGTCCCTTGTCCCTTGAGATAAGAATGCATAGAGTGAAGAAAATTCACTGCTCAGCCTCCTGATGTCATGCCTTCATGATGTATAGCTTAAAACCTTTCTGGTGAAATGTCCCATACGATGAAACAAACGGCATCAAAATCGGTTCAGCGGTTCTCGAGTTATGAGGTAACAGACAGACAGACAGACGTTCGATGTTATATATGTAGTAATATTCGTATATACACAATAGTTCCTCTTCTCTTTCATGCATTATGACAAAATCCGAGATAGTTTAGAGTTGGTTGTGTTGTGTGTCAGTTAATACAGTCTTTGATTCGTGACGGGCATATTCTTATAAATTCTGAAAGCCTCGTGCAGAACTGGCGTGGGGAACCCGTTTGGCATGTTAGTTGGTGTTGTTGTCTACAGTCTCTGTTTTTTCATGTGTTACATCTGTGTGATCTTGTGTCTCTTTTGAGCAGGTTTTCTGCTGCCTTTGACTATCATATGCTTTGCGTTTTGTTGCGTTTGTAGATGGTGGAATGTCGTGTAGAAGTGAAATAGAGGTGTCAGTATGCAGAAGCTGAACTTGTATGGAAATAACCGTGATAGCAATTACATCGAAATAGAATGAATGAAAAAAATAATATGAACGTGATTGTAAACTAGGGGGAAAATACAAATAATCCTAGAAAATAAAGGAGAAATAGATATAACCGAAAAAAGCATAAGTATTGTTGCACAATTTGAGATAGTAACTACAGTTTAGACCAGGGTGGTCGACTGGCCGTCGATAGCGTATTTCGTTAGAACAATGGACACGATTAGGCAGATACCTAAGACGGAGTGGGGAGAAGAAATTTTAAGCTAGAAAAATGTCAGATTTGTCGTCACCCCCCCCCCCCTTCCCGCACCCCCTCCCCCACGCCCCCACCCCCACCCCACTCCATTTTAAGTGTGCTTTATTCCCACGGTTAAAAGTACTTTTTTCCGTATTCACACTGTTAAAAGTACTTTTTTCCGTATTCCCACGGTTAAAAGTACTTTTTTCCGTATTCCGAAGGTTAAACGTACTTTTTTCCGTATTCCCAAGGTTAAAAGTACTTTTTTCCGTATTCCCACGGTTAAAAGGACTTTTTTCTGTATTCCCACTGAAAACCCACGAGCTTGTCTACATAAATTCATTTCATTTGTGAACTGCATAAGATAGGAACGTGGTTTTTTTTAACGCTAATTTAAAATTCAGTAAAATACTTTATTTGATTTTTTTTTAACCGCTCTGTTTATGGAGTTTCAGGAAACAGATTGTTCGGCTAACAAAACAGTTACATCTACGTTACAATTATTCAGAATTCCAAATACCCTGAAACCTGAAAACAGTCAATATGTTATCAAGCTAGATCTTTAGAAAGTTTAGTGTTTCTAAAGTAGATCTCGCTTCTCCTTGTGTGCCTTACTGCTGGTTTAGAGCGAAAACGGAAACACATTGCAATATGTCGTTAAAATACAGAGAATAATAATTGAAGGAAGAAAACAAGTATGAGGCAAAAGAAGATAATTTTAACAAACCAAACTGCGAGGAAGTAAGCAGGTTATTTTACAAGTACTATCAGCTAATGAACGTCGATGTTGTTTAATGTGTGTGCTTGATTGTGAAGTTGTCTTTGTTATGTGGGGAAAAAAGAAAGAACCACAAGTGTGTCTGAAGGCTCTATGAAGGTGTGTTGAGGGCGCATCATGGGGCGAAGCGATCTTGAAAAAAGTATATTTAGAGAGATCGCTGAGCACCATGATGTTCCTCACCAAAACACTAAAACTATGGTCATTGACTATGACTAGGCACGGTGGAGAAGCATGACGAAGGGTCCATAGCTACGCTTTAGAGTAGTGAACAGTGTCGGCTTATGTGGCGTGGTCCACTCACGATGTGTAGAGAAATCTACTTACAAAATGTGTTCAAGAGTCCAGATTTTGACTCAGAAATCAAGTAAGATTATAATTCAATATGGGACAAACCCATTTTGTCAGGATATGTGTAATCCACGGTAAGGAATAGGCGCGATTGCCCAAGTTTGTATTGAGAGACATGTCAAGATTAGTTTAACCTGCATGTACAGGGTGTTTATAAAGTCGCTGTGCAGTGAAATTTACGCCGGGCGAGACTACGTCACCAGAAGTGTGGTTTTCAATTGGGGCTTGTTGTGTAATGCTGCACTTGGGATTGTGGAACACAGCATTGGAACACAGAATATCATGACGTAAATTTGCATCATTCGTGACTTAATTTCTAAAATATTTTTCAAATTCACTGCACAGCGACTTTATAAACACTCTGTATAAACATTTGAGGGATATATTTATTAGCCGACTAAAAGAAAGTGTGCACGAAAGCACAAAACTATAATAGTATGGACATTTATGAAAATTACAATGTGTCAAGAATGACTGAGAAAGAATAAAGTAAACGGACAAGATTATAAATGTGCTAGAAAAGCACAGGTGTAATATTATGAATAGGAGGAAGACATTTACAGAAGCGTGGAACTATGGTATTTATAAAGAATATATCGAAGGAAGTAATCGGTATTCAATTTCAAGATGTTGAATTATGTTGGAGCAAGGTGTCGCTCATGGAAGTCTTGTGTAAAATATAATGAAAGTCGTTCAAACAGAGATCTTCAGAGAATCTTTGAAAGTTTTAGATTCTTTATTTATACATGGTGTTTATAAAGTCTCTGTGCAGTGAAATTTACGCCCGGGCGAGACTACGTCACCAAAAATGTGGTTTTCAATTGGGGCTTTTTGTGTAATGATGCACACGGGATTGTGGAACCCAGCATTGGAACACAGAATATCATGACGTACATTTGCATCATTCGTGACGTAATTTCTAAAATATTTTTAAAATTCACTGCACAGCGACTTTATAAACACCCTGTACATTCCAACAATTAACAGTTTGTTCCAGTTGGTTGATGAATACGACTATAAATACGCGTGGGAACGATTACACAGAAACGTTCTAGCCAGTTTTTAAAACAAGTTGAAGAAAAACATTTTAAGGCGGGCTGCAATTTTATTAGACAATTTTATTGAATCAATACATCAGTAAATTATGGAAATAGAGAAAACCCTAGACAACCTACAGACAACCAACAATTTGTTCTTAACAAGGTATCACATTTTGCATTCATTGGGTCATAGAATTCTGTGTTAGAGACAATGTGAATAGATAATTAAGCTTTCAAATTACAAGCACCGTTTTGTCTAGACCAGGGGTTCTGAATCTTTTTTGCTCACGGCCCCCTCCTGAGCCTCATTTACCTCTGTGGACCCCCTCATAGTTACTGTTGCCTGGAAAAAGGTACTTTACCATCTTACTGTGACCGCCTTGAAATATGTCATGCTCCTCCCGGGGGGAAGGGGGGGGGGGGAGGGAGCGAAGAGAGAATAGACCAGGTTTTCTTAACCAGTGGTTCACAAACCCCTTCTAGGGTTGATAACCTAAAATTTGTAATGTAAATTTATTCATTATGCGTTTATCATCATCATCTCAACCCGTAACCCGTCATGGGTCGTAGGGGTGCCATGGTGGTAGCATCAGCAGACAGGGTCCTCCACTGCTCTCTATCCTCAGCAATGCGTACAAGTGTGGAAAAACCGTGCCCTGCCCATTCTTTGATGTTATCAGCCCAGGATTTTCTTTGCCTTCCTCTTCTCCGTTTACCTGCGACTGTTCCCTGGAGGATCGTTTTCGAAAGGGAGTCATGATGAGTTACATGCCCAAACCAGGCGAGCTTTCGACGTTTCACTACTGACAAAAGTGGTTCTTGGTGGCCTGCATACGTGTTTATTTTCGCTCTAACATAGATTTGCTTTTATATACATACAAAAAAGTAAAGAAACCGTGGTCTAGACTGCTTTAAATAAATGCCTTTTTTTGTTGTTGAAAAGGTAACTCAAGAAACCACTAGTGGTTAACTTTCTTACTTAGTCGTTCCTCTTCTACCTTTAGGTGTAGAGGTTTGCCAGAGAGAACGCCATTCAATCCTATTGGCTGTCTTCCTACAGACCTGGTTCCAATCTATTCCTCCGTCCTTCAGAGATTATCTAATGTTGTTCTCCCAACTGACTCTGGGAGGTCTGGATCCCTGACTCTTATTTTCCCATATTTGTCGTGGTAGCCGACCTTTACAATGTTACCTGAACTATAACAGTAATTGTTTCTTAATATATCCCTTCGTTAAGTGTATTTATCAGTGGACATCGTTAACAGAATATATCCCTTCGTTAACTGTATTTATCGCTGGACTGCGTTAACAGAATATATCCCTTCGTTAAGTGTATTTATCAGTGGACAGCGTTAACAGAATATATCCCTTCGTTAAGTATATTTATCAGTAGACAGCGTTAACAGAATATATCCCTTCGTTAAGTATATTTATCAGTGGACTACGTTAACAGAATATATCCCTTCGTTAAGTATATTTATCAGTGGACAGCGTTAACAGAATATATCCCTTCGTTAAGTATACTTATCAGTGGACAGCGTTAACAGAATATATCCCTTCGTTAAGTATATTTGTCGACGTCTGTGGCCTAATGGATATGAACGCAGTTTCATAATCCAGATATACCAGGTTCGAAACCTGCTGCAGGCGGTTTGGTTGCAGATCACTTTGTGTGGATTTTTAACAATGGTATAAGCGCCGTACCGTTCAAAAAGCAATGGCAAACTACTGAATGAAAAAAATTGCCTAGAAAAATCACAAACAGCCAATAAAAGCTGGGGTTGATTGCCACATCATGTAAAGGATAAGCAACTAACTTTTTTTTTAAAGTATATTTATCAGTGGACTGCGTTAACAGAATATATCCCTTCGTTAAGTATATTTATCAGTGGACAGCATTAACAGAATATATCACTTCGTCAAGTATATTTATCAGTGGACTGCGTTAACAGAATATATCCCTAGGTTAAGTGTATTTATCGGTGGACAGCGTTAACAGAATATATCCCTTAGTTAAGTGTATTTATCAGTGGAATGCGTTAACAGAATATATCCCTTCGTTAAGTATATTTATCAGTGGACTGCGTTAACAGAACATATCCCTTCGTTAAGTATATTTATCAGTGGACTGCGTTAACAGAATATATCCCTTCGTTAAGTATATTTATCAGTGGACAGCATTAACAGAATATATCCCTTCGTTAAGTATATTTATCAGTGGACAGCGTTAACAGAATATATCCTTTCGTTAAGTATATTTATCAGTGGACTGCAGTAACAGAATATATCCCTTCGTTAAGTATATTTATCAGTGGACTGCGTTAACAGAATATATCCCTTCGTTTAGTATATTTATCAGTGGACTGCGTTAACAGAATAGATCCCTTCGTTAAGTATATTTATCAGCGGACTGCGTTAACAGAATAGATCCTTTCGTTAAGTATATTTATCAGTGGACTGCAGTAACAGAATATATCCCTTCGTTAAGTATATTTATCAGTGGACTGCGTTAACAGAATATATCCCTTCGTTCAGTATATTTATCAGTGGACTGCGTCAACAGAATATATCCCTTCGTTAAGTATATTTATCAGTAGACTGCGTTAACAGAATATATCCCTTAGTTAAGTATATTTATCAGTGGACTGCGTTAACAGAATATATCCCTTCGTTAAGTATATTTATCAGTGGACTGCGTTAACAGAATAGATCCCTTCGTTAAGTATATTTATCAGTGGACTGAGTTTACAGAATATATCCATTCGTTAAGTATATTTAGGAGCCGCGGTAGCATAGTGGTTAGTGCACTGGCTTCCTAGCGCAGTGGTCAGTGGTTCGATCCCCAGATGAGGTGGGATTTTTTAGGCCACAAACGGCTCCTGGGTCGACCCAGCCCCAAATGGGTACCAGAGCAACTCTGGGAAGGTTAAGGCG
Source organism: Oreohelix idahoensis (assembly GCA_024509875.1). NCBI lineage: Eukaryota > Metazoa > Mollusca > Gastropoda > Stylommatophora > Oreohelicidae > Oreohelix > Oreohelix idahoensis. Next base: position 46,748 of record JAMPIV010017024.1, read on the forward strand.
GCCGGCGTGATGCCGACCACATCACCCCTAGTGTGCCGACGGTCAAGATAATATGGGCCTAACACCATATTCCCAATATGCCTCAATGGGCGTGTAACGGGTTCCTTTACCTTTACCTTTTAAGTATATTTATCAGTAGACTGCGTTAACAGAATATATCCCTTCGTTAAGTATATTTATCAGTGGACTGCGTTAACAGAATAGATCCCTTCGTTAAGTATATTTATCAGTGGACTGCGTTAACAGAATATATCCCTTCGTTAAGTATATTTATCAGTGGACTGCGTTAACAGAATATATCCCCATCATTTTCCATTTCGCTCCTTGTAGAGCATGGAACCACAGCTGTAACTGGCCTCCATACAGGAAACCTGCACAAAGTATTCATGTGCTTCTGCAACGGAGGATTCTGTAGCAATTAGTTTAATATGATGATGGTGCCAGCCACATCACCAACCTCATATTAGTCACCGTGTATGACATGCCTGAGGGCACAATAGTCCTATCAATATACATATATAAAATCCCAGCTTTTTCTGTCAGTAACGCGAAGGGATGCAACTTTGGTTGAAAGTTAGACATTAATTGTATTGTTTCCCTTATATGTACTCTCCCGAAAATAGTAACACTCGACAAAGAAAAGTGCGCAAATGACGGTGTGCACAAAAATATTTATAGAATGTGTGATCCCGTATATACACATTGGGATCCTCGCTGCTGCTACGTAGTTCGTGTACTGTGGTGAAACACAGTGGTTTTTTTTAACAATAATTTTGAATAAGTAAAATTGCCGTTAGGTATTGGTGCTTTTGAATTTAATTCTGTCTTATGACGGGTCTTTACACTAGTTATTTATATATTAGTGCGTCCGATTGGCAAAGTGGTTAGAGTGTTTGCCTGTCGCGGCTAAGTTACTAGGTTCTGGGGTCAAAACCTGGTACCGTTCCGCTTTCCAAAAGCTGTAAATACTAAATGGGTACCTGACTCTGCTCTTGATTTGGGAAGGCAATGGTGGCGAAGAAGGAAATTGGTCATCCCACCTCCTAAAAACGGGTTCCAGTATAGTGAGGCCTCTAATAATTGACACCCCTACGGCAGTAATCGGCTATCGGACTACCTTTAAGATTTCTTAGTACATACGTCTGGGGAAATCCTGCGAAATTAACGAGTCATCTCAAGGGGTACAGGCATCCTGATAGTTTGAGAATCGCCTGCATAAACGTTATTCTAAATTGAGTTTTCTGCGTGGGTAGTAAGAGAAGACGAAGCAAACTCGTCCAAATCACCAACTACTCTGAGTTTGTTCTTAAACGTCGCCCCAAATATAACTGATTTACTAAATATGAATACGAACAGTTAAGAGGGCTATTATTGCCCGTTCAATCTAATATACGACGAGACAGTTTCGGAACCACTGAACAATTTTCTGATTGTATCGAAATGTCTGTTTGATATTCTGATGTTATTATTTCATTCTCGTCAGGCGTTCAGTCACGCGATCAGGGGACGTTTGATTGTGTAACAGCAACGTGCTGTTGCCTCTACAGCTTCTTCTTCTTCTTTCTTTCTATTGTTCTACGGTCCTCGACCACTGACTGATAAAGCAATCAGTGACCATCACGCCTGGTGGCGTCTTGCAGGGCAGTAACAAACTGTTTTCACCTTGCTTGGTTGGCAGCCAGCCCTCGTGTGGTGCCACTTACTGTTACATACCCGCTGTAAATTGCACGATATTGTTGTATCTATAACATCATTACATACTACACAAGCAGAGGTGTTTGTTTGTTGTTCAGTCGCTAGATTTGCATTTAAGCGCATTTAACAATAAACAGTAAGTTTTAAAGACAAAATATAGCCAGTATCAAACCTCAGAAATAGGTGTCTGAGGTAGATGGTTAAAGGAACAAGATGAGACATGGTCCGCAACCAGACGATATGTCCTGGTCTCAAAACACAGCCCTGCAGACCCGAGTAGAACAGTCCCAATTACGATGGTTTGGTCATGTCTGCAGAATGGAAAAAGATCAGCTAGCACGTCAAATATGGGAAACCAAAAGCGAGGGATCCAGACCTCCAGGGCGACCCACAGTCCGCTGTGAGAACAACATTAGACAATCTCTGAAGGATCGAGGCTAGACTGGAACCAGGCCAGGAGGAAGACAGCCTATAGGATAGTATGGCCCGCTCTATCTGGCATATCTGTACACTCCCGGGGTCGGAGTAGCTAACAGGTATAGCGTCCGCCTCGATTTCTAAAGCTACCGGGTTCGATTCCCAGTAGAGGGAATATAATTTATAGACATTTTTTTTCTCAGAACTGGCGGTTATAATGATTTCATACACTCCCTGATCATCTGGATAGTGAGATCGAATAAAAACAAAAATAGGAGGTCCTGTGTGCAAGTTGCGCACCTTACAAAATCCCACGGCAGCTGGAAATTGTAAAAAGTAAGCCATACGGCCGCTGCCTTGGCAAAATTAAAAATATAGAAACGTACACACCACAAAAATATTTATAGAATATGTGATTCCTATATACACACATTGGGATTCTCGTCAGGGCTACGGAGTTCGTGTACTATTCTAAGATCCTCCTTGTTTAATCTAAGGGAGGAGATCAGAGCACTGATGGACGTGTCCGTGTGCAATGAAGATAGTCCTTAAAATCAAACCAAACCAAACCTCTACACTCCAGGGTAGAAGAGGAACGACTAAGCAAGCTGTCAAAACATTCATTGTAATGAAAACTTCCGGTACAAGACTATTTTATGAGATTAAGTACACTGTTATAAATGTAAGCCTTTCGACAGCAAATCCGTCTAGTTTAATTTCTTTTAAATGTTCCTATGGTCGTAGTTTTTAATATAGAACTACTTCTTCATTCAGTCATTACTCTTTAGCTCGTGTCAACCTTGACATAGACAAAGGAAGGATAGGATTACTGTGTTCTCAGCCATATTGTAAGAGGCAAATAATATGAGTTGAGTATGGGGTTAGTAGTCATCAAGGCATGTAAGGAGAGAACAAGAAAGTATTCAGTGGGGTATTGGAAGATGAGACAGGTCTGTATTTCAGAGCTGGCATTTGCTGATGATTGCTAAATCAGAGGCACATCTCCAATCCAACCTGCAAGTCTGGGAGGAAGAGCTGGAGAAGAGAGGGATGGTCATAAGCAGCTCTAAAACAAAATCCATGGTGATATCACGAGAAGAAAGAAGACATCAGATTAAGCTGGGAGAACAGGTCCTGGAGCAGGTCGACCACTTTAAATACCTCGGAGCTATTATAGACCGAAAAGGAGGCATCAAAGAAGAGTTGGCCACTCGAAAAGCAACAGCTGGGAGACTTTTTCAGGCCATAAATCGAGGATTCCTGAGCAAGAGAGAGATTGGTAAGAAAACGAAGATGGCTGTATACCGCTCCCCCTATGTCCCAGTCTTGACATATGGATGCGAGTCATGGGCAATGACTACAATCCACAAAAGCCAGATCCAAACCTCAGAAATGAGGTATCTGAGGAAGGTGGTTGAAGTAACAAGAAGGGACATGGTCCGCAACCAGACGATACGTCAAGGCCTAAAATCCCACCCCCTGCAGACCCAAGTAGAACAGTCCCAACTAAGATGGTTTGGCCATGTCTGCAGAATGGGAGAAGATCGGCTACCACGACAAACATGGGAAACAAAGAGCCAGGGATCCAGACCCCAGGACGACCCAGAGTCCGCTGGGAGGACAACAGTAGACAATCTTTGAAGGACCGAGGACTAGAATTGAACCAGGCCAGTAGTAAGACAGCCGATAGGATAGTCTGGCGCTCTCTCTTCCAAACCTCTACACCTCACGGTAGAAGGGGAACGACTAAGTAAGTAAGTAAGTGTATGGGGTTAGTATTCTCATCATGTAAGACCCACTTGCTACATAAACTACACCTGCAAGAGAACATGATTACTTTGGTGCATGTATCCTGCTAAAGGACCAGCTGTAGGAAGTGGCTCCTTGATCCATAGGTAACGAAACAAGAATGGCGATGAAGCATGGGTGTACACCCAGGTAACTCTAAGATGTCCTGTATTGTTCCATAAGATCAGGTTCATTTCGTGTCTTCTTTGTCCTTGTTCTTGTTTTAAGTCTGTCTTCCATTTCGATCTCTGTGTTTTCTTATGTTTGTGTTCTGGGGGTTTTACGAAAATCTAACAGACAGACAGACAGCAGACAGGTAAGTAGGTAAGCAGGTAGATAGGTAGGTGTGTCGGATGGGTGTGTGGGTGGTAGATAGATAGATATGTATAGATAAACACACCGATGGTGTTCATAACAAACGAGTATGTAATATAACTTATAACTTATACTTCTTATATCTTTGACCCCCTAAACTTGTCCATTCACGTATTACACATATTTCTACTAATTCATATAAGGTACTCTATATTTACGTGACAAGATATGTCACAACAGGTATTTTTAATCCTCTTATTACTGTTTCCGCTGTCAGATCAAAGTAGAGTATTTTATTAAGTTACTAGTTCTTAACTCATCTCAGTCGGTATCTTATTTTATTGATACCATCGATTGCGCAACGAACACGCGATATACGTATGTATTGTTGGAATCATTTTTGTTCCTTGAGTACTAATATATTCGTGCATCCATGTTTTTCCCTAAACAAACACAAAAGGTCTGCACGTATCACTAAGCACTACCAAAACTAAAACATACATTTCTACTTGTCTTTTTGACTAAACAATTTAACGGTAATTTCATTTTATTTTGATTACAATTATTTGTAAGAAAGCTATCGATACAATCAATAATCAGTCAGTACCATTTAGCTCCCTAAGGAGAATAGGCCTTCAACAAACACATGCCAAGTCCTCCTGTCACGTGCCATCCGCTCAAGTTCTTTCCAAGTTTTCCTCATCATTTTCACCTCTGTTTCCAGTTCTCTTCTCCATGCGTGTTTGGTCTACCTCTGCCTCTCTTTCCGTGGGGATTCCAGAACAAGGACTGCCTTGTAATGCTATCCACAGGTCTCTTTAATGTGTGTCATATCCATCGCCAGCGTCTTCTTCTCAACTCTTGTTCCACCGGCACTTGTCTGGTTCTTGTCATCAATTCCACATGTGTGACTTTGTCATACCATTTCAATCCTTCTATTCTACGCAAGTACCCATTTATGAATATCTGTAACTTTGTTGTTGTTTTTGTTGTTCTCCATGTTTCAGAGCCATACAATAGGACTGACGACATTTGACTTGAAGATTCTTATTTTTGTGTTGGACTTGATTTATTTTTATTTCCATATTTTTTCCAATGCAATGAAAGTGTCACATAAGTTATGTCGATCTCTTGTCCACTCCGGCAGTATTTAGCTACCAATATGCGGCATGGGAATTGTGTGCGAGGTTCCATGGTCGGCACGCAGAATTTTCCTATGAGAAAAATTTTTGAATAACACCCAAAAAACACGCATGATTGAAACTATTGGCCGGCATGCGAGTTGAAACATAACAATATTACTGATTGGAGCCCGGTCAAATAAAAAACAGCATCGCACGTGGGACGAAAGTTGCAATTTAACAGCACACTTTAGTTGGTTGAAAGCTCTGTGAAATTCAACTCGTGAAGAGAACAGCCATACAGCCAAAGTAAAGAATAGGTTCAGAATTCCACTTATCGGACTGGACATCGTTTGAGCATCTTGGGGACTTACATCCCAGGAAAACTCTACCTTTATTAACACGGAAAACAGGAATCCTAGGAATCTGTACATGAGGTCAGAGTGGGAATTTATTGTAAAGTAACACCCAAAATACGTGGAAGAAGCATCTAAAAGAATTTGCCTTAACTATTTCTCTGAGCCAGAAGCCAATCTGTATTCCCAAAAGAGATTTTGGGTCAGTGGTACCAACTGAGTTGGCCACTCGAAAAGCAGCAGCTGGGAGACTTTTTCAAGCCATAAATCGAGGATTCCTAAGCAAGAGAGAGGTTGGTAAGAAAACGAAGATGGCTGTATACCGCTCCGCCTATGTCCCAGTCTTGACATATGGATGCGAGTCATGGGCAATGACTACAACCCACAAACGCCAGATCCAAACCTCATAAATGAGGTATCTGAGGAAGGTGGTTGAAGTAACAAGAAGAGACATGGTCCGCAACCAGACGATACGTCAAGGCCTAAAATCCCACCCCCTGCAGACCCAAGTAGAACAGTCCCAACTAAGATGGTTTGGCCATGTCTGCAGAATGGGAGAAGATCGGTGTAAATGTACTTTTGTCTTGTTGAGGTGATCACTGGCCCAAGACAGTATACATGTTGTTAGGTGTGTAGTGCGAGCGTATGATGAACTGAGTGTGGGTGCGAATGAAGGCGCGAATGTGTTTAGGCTCGTATATATGTAGACCCTGCAACCCATACACTCACATGCAGTAGTCAAGGATGCTTGGACACTGCAGGCACGTTTCAAAACATTTATTGACGAGAACACACATGGTATCAACAGGAACAGTCATTGTAAACAAGGTCATGCTGACCGGAAATCGATAGGTATGCATTAGGCATTCAGCAAGCTGGTAAACATTTGAATATTCGTGCATGGTCAATACAATGTTCTTCAATAAGGACAGTTCGTGGCGTCGCCCTGGGATTACTGACTAAACGCGTCAGATACCTTAATCACTTTGACACATAGGTGCAACTTGGCATTCCCCGCCAATTGCACATTATCAGGCTGTAGTATAATAGCCGAAAACACAGGCCTCGTTCTGACGTCGGCTGTGTACTTCTGATAAGCAGGTTACCATCAACCCTGCAGTAATGCTTATTGTAGACATAAATTCCGCCAATCTGCGGTTCCCACAATATATCTTCGTCACTGGATTTCTGGACAATATAAAGACTAATAGTCTTGGATGGCTACCTCGAGCACAAAATATAAGTTCTGAAATGGAGGATCGGTGAGCTGCAGTTCACAGACTAGGCAATTCGAAGATTCTCCCGAAAAAACAATGGACTCTGCTACCGAAACCAGACACCTCCCGGCTTGCCGGAAGTCTAACTCAACTCCCGCTTAAAAAAAACCTGCCCACTTGACAGATGACTCCGTCAAAAATGACAGCAACATATTACTACCACCCCCCTGTAAAAAAAAAATGAAATTTTTTTTTTTTTAATATGTCCATGAGCAAGATTGCACAAGTATCACTTATGTGCTCATGAAAAAATGAACCTAATATCAGGTACAATAGACGCATAAACAAAGCGTCTGAAGAGGATACAAATCATCTCCCAACATAGGAGAAAATATTTCCTTTAAGCCAAACAAACTAAGGGGGTACCATTAAAGAAACCTAAGTTGCTGGCAATACCAATCATATATCAATCATTACTAAATACTATAATTATAGCAATATACAAATGTCGTGAATTACAATGCTATATTAGCAACATATCATTGATGGATGGACAAAATGAAATTTGTTAAATTATCTAAACATCATCCAAATACATTTGTATTACAACATATTAGGATATTAAGGACAGACAAAAGTCTGAAAGTGTATCAGGAAAAACTAGGACCCAAGATTTAACTGGAATCATGTGGGCATCTGGACAATATGTCCGCCATCACATTATCCGAACCACGGATAGCTCGCACCGTGAAATGGAAAGGCTGAAGAGCAATAGCATAACGAGTAGATCTCGAGCTCTTCAAATCCTTACTTTGCATAGCCGTAAGAGCTTTTTGGTCGGTTTCCATAAAGAAATGCGCGCCCAGAAGGAACCTTTGTAGCTTAAGAATGGACCAAACCATAGCCAACAATTCACGGTCTAAAACCGAGTAATTCCTTTCTGCCGCATTTAGCTTCCTAGAAATATACATTACAGGATGCAGAGTTCCTGAATATTCCTGCATTAGCGCCGCTCCAATCCCAGTGGAAGAGGCATCACTACGAAGAACAAAAGTCTTATCAATCGTTGGTAGTCTTAAGATAGGATGAGATGAGAACAAATTCTTAACCTGATCCAATGAAGATTGGCATTCCTGGGACCAACGCACCATATTAGGAGAACCTTTTTTCAATAACGATGAAAGTGGTGCCATAATGGAGGACAGATTCTCAATGAATCTTCCATAGAATTGTATCAATCCCAAGAGACTACGCACTTGCTTTTTTGTCTTCGGAACCGAGATATTTAATATCTTCGAAATGTTTTGGTCATCTGTCTTCAACAGACCATGACCAACTCGATGACCTAGGAAGGAAATTTCACTAAACCCAACAAAAGCTTTAGAGGGTTTTGCAGTCAAACTATGCTCACGTAGAGTAGATAGCAATTCCTTTAGACCCAAATAGTGTTCTTCCCAAGTATCGCTGAAAAGACAGATGTCGTCTAAATATGCGATGACATCTGCACGATCTGATAGAATTCGTCGCATCATGCGCACGAAAGTCGCTGGGGCGTTCATAAGCCCGAAAGGCATAAAATTCCATTGAAACAGACCCCTAGGTGTCGAAAAAGCAGTGAGAGGTTTGGCGTGTCCCGTCAGTGGGACTTGCCAATAACCTTTCGACAAGTCTAGTTTAGTAAAGAATTTAGCTTTAGAAAGTCTAATAAGTAGATCATCTAATAATGGCATAGGTTCAGCATCGAACTTCGTAACTTGATTTAATTTGCGATAGTCAACGCAAAGACGTATGTTATTGTCTTTCTTTCGAACAATAACTATCGACGAAGAATAAGCTGAAGTGGATGGTTCAATTATTTGCAGTTGAATCATTTCATCCAATTCTTTCTCGACTTGTGCTTGAAAATGAATAGGTATTGGGTATGGTCTTACTCTGATCGGATTACGATCAGTAAGTATGATGTCATGTTCTATGACATCTGTGTGTCCAGGAATGTCGGTAAGGACATCCTGATATGATTGTAGCGTAGAGGATACTTGACGTTGCTCCTCAAAAGACAAGTTCGAAGAGATTGTAACGTCCCTCCACGATTCCGTTGAATTCAGTGGAATCGCAGGAAGAGGTAAGTTAACGTCAGAAAAAATAGTTTCCTCATCCTGTATGACGGACAGGGATGAGATGTGACCATGTTGGACTGGAGAGTCGTCCATCGCCTGGAAAATAGGCTGCAAATAGTCTGGACGTTCAATAAACTCTGTTAGCATATTTATATGGAAGGTTTTATGCTTTCCATCCACATCGACGATATAGTCGACATCGGAAATTTTGGAGACTATAGTGTATGGACCTTTCCATGAAATGAGAAGTCTATTCTCTCTTGTGGGAAGTAAGACATATGCTTTGTCTCCAGGACAAAGTTGACGTAGGCGTCTTTTCTTGTTAGCAAATCGCCTAGCTTTTTCTTTCGCAAATTCGGAAGATGAAGTTGCTAACCTGCACGATTCGATAATCTTTTCTCTAAGAGCAATGACATATTCATATGACGATTGTGTATCATCGTCAATATTATCAGAAGTTATCAAATCGTGTAACAAGGACATCGGACCGCGCGGTTGCGCACCAAAGACAAGTTCGAAAGGAGAAAACCCTGTATGCTCGTTGGGAACTTCTCTATAGGCAAAGAGGACTGCAGGTAAAACCCTGTCCCAATCCTCCGGATGATCCTCCGTTATCTTGCCAAGTAAGTTCTTTAGTGTCCTGTTAAGACGTTCTACCAATCCATTGAACATTGGATGATAAATACTACTGAGAGACCTTTTAATGTCTAGCGTAGCCATTACCTGAGACATAACGTCCGAAATTGACTGAGTGCCGTGGTCCGACAGTATTTCTCCGGGGAATCCCAGACGAGAAAATATGAGCCAAAGAGCATCAGCGATATCGACAGTTGATATGCTCTTCAGAGGAATAGCCTCTGGCCAACGCGTGCACATGTCCACGCAAGTGAGGATAAATTGGTGTCCTCTGGCTGACTTAATTTTGAACGGACCAATGATGTCTATAGCCATTTTCTGAAACGGCCGAATCGGAATATCTGCAGCCTGAATAGGAGCAGCATATCTCGGACCTCTAGACTTGACCTCTTGACAAATTTTGCAAGATCGGCAATAAATTCGGATGTCTTTATTCACGAATGGCCAAAAGAAGGACGCAAGGACTCTAGTTTTAGTTCTGGAAAACCCCATGTGTCCAGCACACTGAGAATCGTGTGCATGCTGAAGAATTAAGGCTCTCATACACTTAGGCACAAGAATTTGCGAGTGCATAGACTTGTCCGAGTGTTGTACCATCCGTACCAATATACCATTCTTCATAGTAATATACGATTTGTGATTAGTATTTTGATTGGGATCCCCTTTCTTTGCAAGAAGGAAGAATTTCTTCAAAGAAGGATCCTCTTCTTGACGTTTAACAAACGAGTCATGGGAAATCACCAAGTGCTCGTCTTGGCTATCAACTTCATTACTAATATCAGATGAAGTTGGGGGAATTAAGAGCTTGAGCTCTTGTCACCACTGCATTGACCGTGTGAATGTATTTTTCCTCCCAACTAGAAATTTGTTGCGGGGTGCATTCCTTAACCCCATGAATACGACCGATTATAAGATCCGCAATAGGATTAGGAAGAAGACATGCATGGACATCTCCTGTGAAGAAGGGAGTGTCAATCCTAATAATAGCAGTAGGATAACTTTCCATAGTACCACCAAATGTAACACATTTGATTGTTTTTCCAGTGGCACAGCAAGGATCTATCAGAGACTCCCTAACCCCGACGGTAGTACATCCCGAATCGAAAAGTACTGAGACTAGCCTATCATTTATTAGACCTTTATGTAAGATGAGAGATCCTCTCCCATCATGCGCAACTGTAGCAGGTAGAGCAGGAAGAGGGTGACCACAACTTAGAGTAGATACAGTCGATGAGTCGAACAATGTTAAGCATTGGGGGCATTCAGTTGCTCTCCCAAAATCGAAAGCACAACCAGTGATAGCCCTAGAGTTACCACTATCATTTACTGTATTACAGGCTCCATCAAACTCTTGTTGTGCAGAGTTTGCCTGTTGGAAAGGTCTTTTTTTGTTAAATCTAGGTCTGCCTCGATTATCATTTCCCCTGTAATTATTTCGACTATCATTTCCCCTGTAATTGTTATCATATTGCCTATTGTAATCATCATTCCGGTTTGAATCCCGGTTTCTAAATTCACCATCGTCATAATCTTGACGTCGAGAATGGTTATCTCGAAAGCTCGAATGGTTATTATTACGATAACCCTTGCGAAAGTGTCTAAGATTATTACCATTAAAATTACGAGAACTACCATCTTGTCTCCAATTCATAGACGAAGAACCATCATGTGTTGGATTACTCCGCTTCTGAGTGTAATTCTGATTACTTCCCCTATTCCAGTTTTGTTGAGCACCCTGAAATTTTTTTTTTAAATTAGGGCCATATGGTGTTGCCGAAGCAGCTGGCAACCCTTCTTTCACTTTAGAATTGCTAACTGTAGCATGGGGATGCGCGGTGGCATACTGACAACAGTATTCCTCCATATCTTTTAAGTTTTTAGGCTTACGCTCATGAAGGAATGCAAGAAAAGAATCATTAACAGATGACAAAACCTTATCTCGCAATAATAAGTCCATTAGACCTTCATATGTTTTTTTCAGTCTGAGACAACTCAACCCATCGTGTAAATGTACGACGTATTTTTGTAACAAAATCAGAGAAATCTACTCCATTTTCTGGCAACATTGTCCTAAAACGAAGACGATAGTCTTCTTCTTTTAGTTGGTATTTTTTTAGCAATGCTGCTCTGACAACATCATAATTAGTCCTGTCATGTTCGTCTATTGTCATAAGAGTAGTCACTGTGTCACCTGTAAAAAATTCCATCAGTTGTTCAACATATTTTTCCTTTTTTATGTTATGCGTATCGCATAAAAATTGGAATCTATCTAGATAATCTGCTACGTCATCCTTTAAAGGATTGAAATGGGGTAGTTTGATCCTACTTACAAACTCCTTTGTCGTACTCGAAGTTGTTTGATGAGCACCTGGACTCGCCAATTTCAATTTCTCTAACTCCAAAATTGCGAGTCTTTCATCAAGTTCCATTTTCTGTTTTCTTTCCTCATGTTCCATTTTTCTAATTTCAGCCTCAGCAGCAGCTTGAAGTTGGAGTTTTTTCTCCTCAGCAGCAGCTTGAGCTTGAAGTTTTTTGTCTTCCATTTCCATCTGGAATTTTCTTTCATCAGCTTGAGTTTTCCTCTCCTCTGCAGCAGCTTGAAGTTTTCTCTCCTCTGCAGCAGCTTCTCTTTGATACCTTTTCTCTTCAAGTTCTAATCTTCTATTCTCAGCATCTAGCTTCTTTAGTTCAGCTTCTGCTCTCCTTTGTTCAGCTTCTGCTTTCAATTTAATTTCCTCTTTTTGTTTCTTTTCTTCTGACTTCAATGCAATGGCGAATTGAGCAGATGAATATTCTTCTAATTCTTTACCAGACTTACCAAGGGTCAACCCTTGCTGGATGAAGAAATCCAATGTAGACATTCTGTCTAATGAGATCAGTAACCTGAAAAATTCAACAATTACCTTATCCCACTTCAATGGGAGACAAGTCTGAAATGCTAGACTTGTATACTCACTTCACTTTATTTCACTCTCTTAGTCTTAGACAAAGACCTTGTATGGTCCTCTTGTTTATAATGTAACAAAAAAATCACTTGAGTACCTGTGGAAAATAATTCCTTTATATCCCACTCACTATGGGCACAAGTCTTTTTTTTTTTTTTTTTTTAAAGAACTTGAATATGTATTTCACCTTGTCTCAATCTTTGAAGATAACAAGTCTTTTATCAAAGAACTTGTATAAATATCTCATATAATAATATTTTATTAACAATCTCTATATGAAGAGTGTACCTTATCAATAATAATAATAATACATGACCAAGTGTATGTATGTAGACTGTGTATGACAATAATGTAGTACAATCATAAATACAAAGACAAAAATACAGAACAATGACCGAAAACGTTCGCGGAAGTCAAATAAACAATACAGCAAAAAGTAAAGAAAATGTTACACAAATGTGTAATGATGACCGCGAAAAATAAACAAGACAAATGGCAACACTGTTATAAACGAAAAGGTGTAAAGAAATAAACGGAAGGAATGAGAGAAGAACAGATACAAACAAAATTAGTCGAAAATCAAAGAACGGAAAAATAACGAAAACAACACTAACTGATGTCGTCACAGCTAAAAAAAAAAATAGGAACAAAAGTCGCTAGCAAATTTCAATTAAGAAAATTGCAATCCCTACAGAACGCTTACAGTAACCCTCGATTAAGTGGCATATTTACTGTAAGACCCACCAACCGAAAACCCGCAGAAAAACACAAGAAAAATACACAACAATAGTACAATTAACATAAATAGCAATCAATTCAATGTGTTGCAAAATAAAGCTTAGTCACACATGATATTAAAGTAACTAACTTGCTCCTTGCGAACACAGAAACAAAATGTCAAGCGCGCACTGAATGTCAAATCCACTGTAGCATAAAGTGGTATTCACGAACAAAAGTTACTATGACCTTCTCGACTTAGGACTTGCACATAGAATGTTTACAATTTCCACGTACTGTTTACAAACACTTGACCTCGAACAATATAGCTTGAATGCTCGGGCGTAGAAAAGTCTGTTGTTGACTGAAACGTGTAAACGACCAGCGGTACCGTTTACTGTAAGGGACTTTTGACTTGCAGTTGTGGTCCACGTAGCAAATGCCTAGATGTTAACTTCAGTACTTGCCCTGTTGTTGTTCAAGCAGCATTATAACATAAATGCTAGCACTGTTTATCTGGGTCAACAGTTGATGACCTATTTCTGTCCTGTTGTAGCCAAAACTCGCAAGTGTAGAATTAGCGATGTGTGTTACAGCTGTCCAGTGTGTAGCTTAGACCCACAGATCAGAAATGTAATGTGTACTTGTCCTTCTCACGCAAATAGCCCCATGAAATGTAAATTTCTGGACCACATTAATGTCATCAATAATGTTAATTGCTCGCTCTGTCCACAAGAAATGTAACTGGTCCACCAAAAATGTAAATGTACTTTTCTCTTGTTGAGGTGATCACTGGCCCAAGACAGTATACATGTTGTTAGGTGTGTAGTGCGAGCGTATGATGAACTGAGTGTGAGTGCGAATGAAGGCGCGAATGTGTTTAGGCTCGTATATATGTAGACCCTGCAACCCATACACTCACATGCAGTAGTCAAGGATGCTTGGACACTGCAGGCACGTTTCAAAACATTTATTGACGAGAACACACATGGTATCAACAGGAACAGTCATTGTAAACAAGGTCATGCTGACCGGAAATCGATAGGTATGCATTAGGCATTCAGCAAGCTGGTAAACATTTGAATATTCGTGCATGGTCAATACAATGTTCTTCAATAAGGACAGTTCGTGGCGTCGCCCTGGGATTACTGACTAAACGCGTCAGATACCTTAATCACTTTGACACATAGGTGCAACTTGGCATTCCCCGCCAATTGCACATTATCAGGCTGTAGTATAATAGCCGAAAACACAGGCCTCGTTCTGACGTCGGCTGTGTACTTCTGATAAGCAGGTTACCATCAACCCTGCAGTAATGCTTATTGTAGACATAAATTCCGCCAATCTGCGGTTCCCACAATATATCTTCGTCACTGGATTTCTGGACAATATAAAGACTAATAGTCTTGGATGGCTACCTCGAGCACAAAATATAAGTTCTGAAATGGAGGACCGGTGAGCTGCAGTTCACAGACTAGGCAATCTTCTAACATGTTCTGCTACCGAAAGCATAGTAATGGAAAAAGTCGGTATTACCTGTAACCGAGTCCACAGAACTTAACAAGGAACTCTGCTGTCATTCCAACGCACAGAGATTCACTGGGGAAAACTGCCAGTGCAGTCACTTCGAAGATTCTTCCCGAAAAACACAATGGACTCTCGTCCCTTCAGAAACCAGGACACCTCCCGGCTTGCCGGAAGTCTAACTCAACTCCCGCTTAAAAAACCTGCCCATGGGCATACGCCCGAACTGTCTGCCTTTGACCCTAAAGGTCAAACACAATGAATGAATAAACAAGGGAAGACAACCCCTAATCAACCTGACATCGCAGGTAAAGACACAATTATTCTTATGATAAAAACATAAGCAAATAACTTGACAGATGACTCCGTCAAAAATGACAGCAACAATCGGCTACCACGACAAGCATGGGAAACAAAGAGCCAGGGATCCAGACCCCCAGGACGACCCAGAGTCCGCTGATGGACAACATTAGACAATCTTTGAAGAACAAAGGACTAGAATGGAACCAGGCCAGGAGGAAGACAGCCGATAGGATAGTCTGGCGCTCTCTCGTCCAAACCTCTACACCTCACGGTAGAAGGGGAACGACTAAGTAAGTAAGTAAGGTACCGATTGAGGGTACTATCTCTGGAGCAACTGAGAGTATAAGTTGCCTGAAGTCGACACCATCATCTGACGGTCTTAGAGACTCTGGACCAGCTTTGTGATTACTCCCTGATACTTCTTGGAACGTGTCACAACTTTCAGACTTGTCCAGTGGCAACAGTGAACCAGTCATCAATCTGCAAAGAACCAAACATCAGCGGGAGCAGAAAAGCAGAAATCATCAAACTATTGGCAGCTAAGTACAAACTTAAAAGCTGCCAAGTGAATTGTCCATTTTTCGAAAACAATAACATCTCCCTGCGATGATTACTTTTTTTAAAGAGTTAACCATAATTTATTATTAACTTTGTTATTTGTGAATATACAAATTTAATCATTTTGAATGTACTGCATCCGTATGTCTCAGTAAATGTCTTAAAGACACTTAAACAGAGTTATAAAATAATAATAAGAATTTCACTGAGTAATTCAGCTGGGGGGCTTGAACGACCTAATTATAAGACAATCCTTCACAAAAGTTGACGGCAGATACTAAAGTTAACATTGCTGGGACTCATTCGGCATTGTTCTTGCTTTCTGACTATCTCCTCGAGGTAGAAGCATCATTATCCTTCTACAACTCTGCCAAGAGTGATCTTGTGCGAAGATAGACCCATTTGAAGACCCACATTAGATACTCTAGGTTTTAGTCACTGTTGGACCACTACTGCAGAGCATAGGGGAGGCAACCAGTGACAGAAAGATATGTTGCTTTTTGTATTCTTAGTTTCATATGATTGTCTGTCCCTTGAACTTTGTCTATATTGCTGCCAAGATATGTGTTAGATTATACATCTTGTAACAATTAAGGCGATCTTTGTCCTCTCAAGGCTGTGTGTGGTCCCGGTCGCCGGGTCCTCCCAGCATAGTGGAGGCAGCGAGTGAGAGCTGTGCCTGTACCAGACTGTCCTTTTTCGCGGACCTTCGGTCCCGAATAAAATTTTGGCTGGATGGAAGTATGGCTGGCATGGTGAAATGGTTTTATGGCGGCAAAAGTAGAGTACACTCGAGGGCAAGTTCGGGGCACAGTGGACTGATCATCCGCTTGCTTGTCACTGATCAAAGAAACAACAATTGGTAATCTGTTGTACCAATAAACGCCGTTAGGTGTAACGGAACAACGGATAATTTCTTGTTGCCCTATGACGCCGCAAGGTGTGATGGCCGGAGACTGCTTAGTCATGTCAGTCAATGGCCAAGGGAGAATGATGATGATGATGATGATACATCTTGTAGTGGTTTCCTCAAGGTTTACCTTGTTATCATTTCTTGTATTTATTCTCAAAATCTTTATCTTTTCCCTGTGTATTTTCAGACCCACTTGTTGTGAGATCTCATCGAGTATTTTTATTAAGTCTTGCATTTGATTATGGTTATGGAACAAAAGAGTTAAGTCATCTGCAAAATATAGATCGATACAGTGAGCATCCAACTGGAACAGTGGTTAGAGCCTAGCCTCTCGCGGCAAAGGTGTCTTGTTTTAAACACGGTGGTGTCACGCTCCAGCCTACCCAGCTGTAAAAGGGTGCCTGACTCTGTTCTTGAGTTAGGGAAGGCAAATGCAGCGAGGAAGGGAACTGGTCACTTACCTCTCAAAAATAGACCTAGCATACTGAAGTCTCTAACACTTCACTCCCCTAAGCCAACATCCGCTATTGTATTACTTTTATTTTTATTTTTATTTTTTTCGACACAGCAAACATGGGATCTCAAACTGAAATGACAACAAGTAGGACTTAAAGACTCTTATACTAACTCGCTGTACGCCACACAGAGATTTCTTTTTTTTTTTTTTTTAAACGCAATTTTTAAAAAAAAAAAGAGGTATACAAACAGTAAAAACCAAAAATGAAGCTAATATCTCCTGCAAGTAAAATGTCAACTGGTGTTGGTAATGACGTCTGTCCACAATCCCTGGGCTCAATACATTCTGTAAATTCCATGCTTACTTCCTTCCATGCCAGGACGTCAGACTTTCCAGTATCTCCTCTCATTCTTCTTTGACCTTTCAACTCCCAAAGGAGCGTTAGCCTTCAACAAACGTATGCCTAGTCTTCCTGTACCGTGCCATCAGCTCATGATCTCTCTATGTCTTCTACATCCCCTTTTATGTCTATCTTCAATTGTCGTCTCCATGTGTTCTTTGGTCTTCCTCTACCTCTGGCACTATTGGGACACCAGAACAGGGATTGTCTGGTGATGCTATCAACAGGTTTTCTCAATGTGTGTCACATCCATCTCTAGCATCTCAATTCATTTCTTCTCTCACTGTCGTGTTTTATCTTTTGATGGTGAGTAATAAGAGACATGCGCTTTCTGTTCGCATTGGCTAAAGCAGCTATATATATATATATATATATATATATATATATATATATATATATATATATATATATATATATATATATATATATATATATATATATATATATATATATATATATATATATATATATATATATATATATATATATATATGTATATGTTACCGCTACGTCTCTTGTATTGTCAATGGTATTGACTACATTGGTCTGTCGGGCCTGCTTATGTAGCCGACGTACTTCTAGATGATGACCTGATAATGCGAATGTATTGTGGGCCGCTACTTTGTCGTGTAGGATGGTACGACTAATGGCAATGAAACTAGGTAACGATGGTGAATGGGTCAAAACCGTGTGACCAACTGGCAACGAAGATATACTGGACTCGTTGCAGCAGTAAGTGATGAGACATTTATTTTGACGAGACTTTGACATCAGTATTACGGACATTTTAGTCATCATAGTTATAGCAGAATATACATGGTAAACAACAGTCACTACGGACGTTGACCGACCGCACTAGCCGCTGTCACATCAAGGTTAGCGGAAGCTCTACGGCAACGAGATGGTAGGATGCATGGGTTTACAAAAATGACTATGTTAATAGCATTGAGCATATATTTACAATAACGATCCAAAATATCTCCTAGCGTTGACTGAGCGCACTAACAGTGGACATAGATGGTCAGGGTGAAGCTCTGCAGTAACGGTACTGGAGAATACGTATCTGAGGCTAGATACTTCAACGAGTCGGTTTTGGCTACTGATTGGCGACAAAAGATTCTTGGTATATCTCGCTCAAGAATAACATCATCATATCTTTGATCATAATTAACTTCATGGCCGTGTCTCCCCTAGACGGGATGAGAAAACGAAAAAAATAACGTCTGCTCAAGATGATGAATCTCTGGATCTGTCTCAAGGACATTGCTTGTATCAAAACAAATCTCTGCGTCATACCGCGCCATGCCTAGTTTAATACTGGTGCACGGTTGCACACAAATAACATTTCCAAAAAAGATTATCATTGATGCACTCAGGTGCAGGTCTGAAAATCCCAGGCGTACAAATGAGAACTTTAAACATCTATCTGACCCTCTATGAATATAAAGTCTTTAACAGTATATATATATATATATATATATATATATATATATATATATATATATATATATATATATATATATATATATATATATATATATATATATATATATATATATATATATATATATATATATATATATATATATATATATATATATAATAGTTGCCCGTCGCAAGCGAAGATGGCGACAGCTTCAGACTTGAGTTGTGACACATCTGTGCCGTGATCTCATGTGGCTAATTAGTCCTATTTTGGCCCTACAGGCCCTGCCACATACGGGGCAAACATGGTTAGAGTCGATAGTAGTGTTGCTGTGCATTGCGACCTTTCTTGTAGCACGCTTGCCTTCTGCCTTATCAGGTAAATTCTGTTCTGCAATGCGAGCGCCTTGAGTAATGTTTGTCCGCCAGGCACAGCGATCCTGTGCGATAATCTCCCAGGAGGAGACATCAGTGTGTCTTTGAAGCGTTTCTTTTGTCCCCCTACTGTTCGCTTACCCATGGAGAGTTCGCTGTACATCAACTGCTTGGGGGGTGGGGGGGGGGGGGAAGGGCGTTTTTTGGGCATGCGAACATGTCCGGCCCATCTAATTTGGGCCCTCTGCAGCAATGTGTAAATACTTGAGATATGTGCTCTGTTGAGGACCTCAGAATTAAATACTTTATCATGCCACTTGATCCTGAGAATCCTGCGAAGACAGCTCATGTGGAAATGATTACGCTTCTTGGCATGTCTGCTATACACTGTCCATGTTTCACAGGCATACAGGAGGGTATTGAGCACCATTGCATGATATACTTTTATCTTGGTGGCGGCACTAATTCCTTGTCGATCCCAGACATTTACTCTTAGTCTTCCAAAAGCTGCACTTGCCTTTGCAATTCTGTTGTTGATCTTGGAGTCGATATTCGCATCTTTGGTAAAGGTAATGCCTAGATAAGTGAAGCTGTCCACCACTTGGAGACGTTGGTTCTTTACTGTGATATTTGGTTCACATTAAGGTTTTCCAGGAGTAGGTTGCAACATTACTTCAGATTTCTTCGTATTGATGGTAAGACCAAAGTCATCACACGCTACAGAAAGCCTACTCATATTGTTCTGCATGTCCAGTTCTGTGCAGGTGTTGAGGGCACAGTCGTCCGCAAAGACGAGGTCAGAGATCATTGTTTCATTCACCTTCGTAAAGGACTGTAATCGTCTCAAATTGAACAGCTTCCCATCTGTCCTGTATCTGATGTGTACGCCGTCACTACTGACATGCGTAACGTTAGACAGCATGGCAGCAAATATCATATTGAATAGTGTCGGGGCGAGCACACATCCCTGTTTGACACCGTTTGTGACGGGAAAGGGTTCAAAATGTTCTCCATCATTCAATACGCGAGCCATCATACCTTCATGAAACTGGCGGACAATTTCGCCATAATTTTCCATAGTCCGTCCGTATTGACAGTGTCAAAGACCTTGGTCAAGTCAATAAATGTTGTGCATAGGTCATTGTACTGTTCCTGGCATTTCTCCTGAAGTTAGCGAGCGGCAAATATCATATCGACGGTCCCGCGGCCTGCTCGGAAACCACACTGACTCTCTGGAAGTAAGTCCTGCGATTCGAGATGAACAGTCAAGCGATTCAGCAGGACTCAAGCCAGAAATTTGCCAGCAGTAGGGAGATTCCCCTATGGTTAACACATGATTGGTGAATTCCCTTTCGCTTGTATATGTGAACGATGGTGGCATCCTTCAATTCCTGTGGTATCTGTTCTTCATCCCAGACTGAGTGGAAGAGGTCTGTTAGCCTCTGTAGCAGCATGCTGCCTCCAGCTTTATAAATCTCAGCAGGAATAGCATCTGATCCAGGGGCTTTGCCGCTGGACAGTAGACTGGCTGCTTTCTTGACCTCTTCCACGCTGGGTGGAAGGTCAAGTCTGACTGTAACTTAATTGTAACTTTAAGCACAGTCTATTTCTTAACCTGTAGAACACACCTGGCTCGATATACATGTTATTGTTTGGCGCGGGAAACGGTAATATGGGCCATAGAAAGAATTCATTTGATACTTTAATCCCCTGTTTCAACAAAACGAGTGCCACCACACTTATACAAAAACATGTTGCCTGAGCGATCGACAACACAGGACTTGTTATACGCACAAGGATGTTAGTTACCAGATGGTAGTCTACGGGGAGAGCGGCAATTTGTCTACGTGGCAGGACAATGAAAGAGATTAAAGCAATCCGCCCCGCTAGCAAAGCACACAACAAGAGTTTTCTCGAGCAGCAAAAATAGGGAAGACTTGATGACAAGGAGGCAGATAATTTCTGTAGCTGGCGGCCAATCCAAAACCATAGTTTGTCTCCCAACAGAACCCTTAGCATGGAGTTGATGTGTGATTACGAGAGCGCCCCCCCCCCCTCCCCCAGAAACATTAGCGATTGACGTGCACTGAAATTGCACACAAGCATGCCGATATCGCAAGGCAAGATGGACGTCCAGTTACTGACTATAGGGCGGAGCCACATGACTCAGTCCACGACTTCTCATATATTGGCAACCCGAAAAAAGAAGACAAATTCGCCAGAAGTTGGTAAGGATTTTCCAACACACGCGGAGCACAGAGTTTCGCAGAGCATAGCCTGTTCACAACCTGTATTATAATGTCATTCTTGTCTTCTTTTGCTTTGATCCTTAGCCGCAAACTGTCAAAGAATTCAGTGGCCATCAAACCTGGTGGCGTGTTGTATCTCAGCTACAACCTGCTTTCGCTTTGCTCGGTCGGCGGCCATCCTTCTAGCAGTGCCCACACCTCTGGTTCATTCTTTACATCTTGGCCTCCACGGTTCTCCATCAAGTTTTTTGGTCGGCTTCTTCCTTCGTTTTCCTTCAGTGGTCATAGCATAGCTGTTCTTGCAACGGCATCGGGGTCTCTACTGAGGACGTGGCCAACCCAACTCCAGTGTCTGCCAGCTATAATGGTGTGCATGTCCTCTTGGTTGCTCCGAGTAAGCAGTTCGCAGTTGGTGATGGTATTCGACCACAAGATTGGGAGAATTTTCCGTATGGAAAGAGGACATTTTCGACATTTCTTCCTCTGCTACTCTCCAGCAGAGAATCACAGAAAGGACAGCTCTCATAAATTCTTACTTTGGTATTAGTTCTATACTGAGAAGACTCATTGAATGGGAAGCTGTGGGACCCAGAATATTAACAGCTATTTTCAAAACAGCTAAAAAGAAAATTCATGTCAATGTCATCCAATGTTATGCACCAACTAATGACAAAGAAGAGTCTGTGAAAGAAGCATTTTATACTAAACTACAGGAAATTATGGATAAAGTAAAAAGAAGAGACATCACAATTTTGATGGGTGACATGAATGCAAAGATAGGTACAGTCAATACTGGATTTGAAGAAGTCATGGGAAAACATGGGCTAGGAGTAATGAATGAAAATGGAGAACTATTCGCAAACTTCTGTGCTTCAAATCAACTGGCTATAGGAGGAAGCATGTTTCCACATAAGAGAATACACAAGGCAACATGGATATCACCAGACCATAGAACAGAAAATCAGATCGATCATATATGCATAAAGAAGAAGTTTAGATCATCATTGCAGGATGTAAAGGTATATAGAGGAGCAGATGTGGCATCAGATCACCATCTTCTGATAGCCAAAGTAAAAATGAAACTCAAGAGATATGCAACAATGCAAAATTATAGACAACAGTTTAATGTAGGACAGCTAAGAAATCAAGAAACAAGAGACAAATTTGCGGTCACAGTATCCAACAAATTCCAAGTGCTCCAACAGTTGGAAGATGTAGAGAATACAGAAGACTATTGGCAGCAGGTCAAAACGGTATGGAAGGAGACATGTGAAGAAATACTGGGGAAAAGGGAAAGACAACAAAAAGCATGGATAACAACAGAAACCATCAATAAGATAAAAGATAGAAAAAACAAGAAAGCAGAGTTAAACACAAGCAAAACCAGAAGTTCCAAAGCCAAGGCTCAAGAAGTGTACACAGAAGCAAACAAAGAAGTAAAAAGAAGTATCAAAAGAGACAAGAGGAAGTATATTGAGGAGTTGGCAAGAGAGGCAGAAGATGCTGCAGCCAAAGGAAATATGAGAGAACTGTATAGCAGCCCAAAGAAGCTAACAGGGAAATACAAGCAAACAAGTTGCCTCATAAAAGATAAGAATGGGAAACTGCTCAGCAATATACAAGAGCAAATGAAGAGGTGGACAGAATATTTTGGGGACCTTCTCAATAGACCAGCCCCACAAAACCCGCCGGACATCCAGCCAGCAGAAGAAGAGCTACAAATTAACGGTGAAAGACCAACGAAGGAAGAAATAAAGAAAGCCATAAAGCTTCTAAGAGATGGAAAAGCGTCTGGACCTGATGGCATTCCAGCAGAGGCCATCAAAGCAGATATCGACACGGCTACAGAGATGTTATATAAATTACTTGGTAAAGTCTGGGAAAAAGAAGAGATACCAGCAGAATGGAAGGAAGGATATCTGGTTAAGTTGCCTAAGAAGGGAAATCTACAAGAGTGCACAAATTATAGAGGAATAATGTTACTATCAGTGCCAGGAAAGGTATTGAACAGGATTATCCTTGAGAGATTAAAAGAGTCCATAGACAAGAAATTGAGAGATGAACAAGCAGGTTTTCGACAAAACAGATCATGTACAGACCAGATAGCCACTTTGAGAATAATAGTTGAACAAAGTCTGGAATGGAATTCACCACTATACATCGGATTTGTGGACTACGAAAAAGCATTTGACAGTGTGGACAGAGAATCACTTTGGAAATTGATGAGGCATTATGGAGTTCCCCTGAAAATCATTAATTTAATAAAGAAAACCTATGAAGACATGACGTGCAGAGTTCTTCATGAAGGACAGCTTACAGAACCATTTGGGATAAGAACAGGAGTGCGACAGGGATGCCTCTTGTCTCCATTTCTTTTCTTGCTGGCAATAGATTGGGTTATGAGATCATCGACAACACACAACAGAAATGGAATCCAGTGGACTCTGACTAAGCAGTTGGATGATCTGGATTTTGCTGATGATTTGGCTCTCCTGTCCCATAACCGTAATCAGATGCAGGACAAATTGAAAACACTCGATGAGAGGTCACAGCAATTGGGTCTGAAAATACACAGGGAAAAGACAAAAATAATGCGAATAAATGCAGGTAATGAAAATAGGGTTGAACTTGAAGAAACGCCAATACAAGATGTAGAATCATACACATATCTTGGCAGTAATATAGACAAAGTTGGAGGGACAGACAGCGATATCAAAATAAGAATACAAAAAGCAAGAGGAGCTTTCATTGCATTGGGAAATATATGGAGATCAAGAGAAATAGGATCCAACACGAAAATAAGAATCTTCAACTCAAATGTGAAGTCAGTCCTATTGTATGGCTCGGAGACATGGAGAACAACAAAGACAACAACCAAAAAGCTACAGACTTTCATAAATGGGTGCTTGCGTAGAATAGAGGGATTAAAATGGTATGACAAGGTTACCAATGTGGAACTGATGACAAGAACTGGACAAGTGCCAGTGGAACAAGAGATGAGAAGAAGACGATGGCGATGGATAGGACACACACTGAGGAAACCTGTTGATAGCATTACAAGGCAGTCCTTGTTCTGGAACCCCCAGGGCAAGAGAGGCAGAGGAAGACCAAGAAGTACATGGAGAAGAGAGTTGGAAACAGAGGTGAAAATGATGAGGAGAACATGGAAAGAACTTGAGATGATGGCACGTGACAGGAGGACTTGGCATGTGTTTGTTGAAGGCCTATGCTCCTTTGGGAGTGGAGGGTTATGAATGAATGAATGAGAAGACTTCCAGATGTTGTTTAGACTAGGAAAGGCTGTTCTCGCTTTATTCATTCTGTTGTTGATGTCTTTGTTTATTCTGCCGTCTCGTGTTACTATGCATCCAAGGTAAGCATATGTATCTGTCTGTTCTAGCTTCTGGTTTCTTATTGTTAGGAGCTAAGGATTGCCACATTGAGTGTCATAGAATTTGGCAAGTTTGGTCAATAATAATAAACTTTTGGTTGTAACTGTTCAATATTTTGATTACATTTTCAGGACGATGTTGCCTTATAATAAGTAAAATACATAAAGTCCTTATTGCTATTTCTGATTTTTCATAATTTATCAAATTGTTCTAAATTGATGGATTAAGTTTTGATTAAAGAAATTCGATTACTCGATTAAGATAAGTTAAACCAATCTCATCCCTAATATATAGGCGTGTGTATATATATATATATATATATATATATATATATATATATATATATATATATATATATATATATATATATATATATATAGAGAGAGAGAGAGAGAGAGAGAGAGAGAGAGAGAGAGGAGATATTTAAAAATAATGTATACTCACTTTAAAAATCTATATTTCATGAACAACATACACAAATTGTAATTTTGTTTATCACATTTCAAAGTTAGGTAATAGACAAATATTTCAGAATAACATAAATTTAGTTAAAAGCTCTAAATTCCCACTATCAGCATGAAGACATGAGCAATACTTCTCACCAACTACCAGTACCATTTTAGAATTGCTTTTCGTTCTTCAAAACTTGAGTTTTCTCCGTCACTTTTCATTTATCTAGGAAAAGAAAATTACTTCACAGTGAAAAAAAAAAAAATCGAATCTACCAAGTCTCACACCCTCAGAAGGAGAATCTCGCAACCCTAGGATTTTTATGCCCCTTCCCCCCCCCCGGTTAAGAAGCAACCTTCGAGGTCGAGACCTGCACTTGTCTGATCTCGTCTAAACCTTCTCTAAACTCTTTGAACCGTTCATTTAACCACTCTTACTCGCCACCGGCACCCCTTGGTCCCAACCTGCTCATTCATCTTCTTCCATTACGCTTCTGAACTCACGAAAACTCCCTTCAAACTCTCCAACCGACGTATTTTAAACTTCCGCTGTCGTCATCTTGACTCATTTGTTCCCGGAAGCGAGGTAATAGAGTCCTTGACATGTTCACGCATGTGCACACCGGTGTATCCAAATGCGACATCATCCACTAGCTAGTTGAAACGCCACTATAATTTATTTACAGGGCACTTTCAGCTCAAGACAGTGGGTGGGGAAAAGCTTTGATTTGTTCATGTGAGTGCCAGTGGCGGCTCGTTAGTGAAGGATAGTTGGTGCCATCTCAACCTGACCTTTAAAAAAAATTCTTTTCATGCGTTAATAGTGACGTATAACATGTCACCATATGTATATTATAACAGCTATGATTCTTCATTTAATCCTACTCAAGCTCTCTCTTCCACCAACTGTCTCGCTAATATATCGTCCTATTCCGTCTCCCTTAATTCGAGCGACTGGTCTTCCGAACATTTCTGAACTTGGGGGACAACATAGGCCAGACCAAAGAATGCCAAAGAATTATTTGACGAAGCTTGTATTTCAGAAATCTTGACGTCACGATACCATGAAAATATGCTTAAATGCTCATGCGCAGAAGATCTAAAAATGAGAAGTCTCTAAGATAACTAGAGTTTTTTTTTTCCTTGCTATAATGCGGTAGTTACTACGGATCTCCTTAGTGTTAACAGCACTCTTAGATTAGACTCTCAATATTTTAGAATGAACGAAGTCGATTTGCATTTATTAAAAAACAAATTCAGCAATATGATCTTCGAACAAAAATTAGATGTAACATATTAATCTCCTTGTGTAGCTCAGGCCTTCATCAGAAACACGCCGAGTCTCCCCGTCTTGTGCCATCGGTTCACGGTTTTTCATAGTCTTCTTATGTCTAGATCTAATTCCCTTCTCCAATTTATTTATTTATTTTGGTCTCCTACTTTTCTCTTACACTGGGGATTCATAACAAGACCTGCCCTGCAATGCTTTCAGCTGGTTGTCTCAATGTGTGTTGTGTACTTTATAACTTGACTTGACTTTGATCCACTGTCACTGAGGTACTGCGCAGTTTTATAAGCTGTTTTGAGCTGCCATAAAGTGTATTGTTTAATGATGGGTTGTGTGGTAGGAGGAGTTGGTGTACTTTATACTTATACTTTAAAAGATTTAAAATGTTTCTAAACAAACAAAAAACGCAGTGCTTCATATTCCATCTGGTGATGTATGATCTAATCCCCAAATATCTCTTGTTCGTCTCTCTTGTTTTACTACTTAAGTAGCACGGGGCTACCAGTACATGGTGCCTAATGCAAGAAGCTCTCGTCTTAGTACTTCCTGTACACTTACAGTGGTATTTGCTGTATCAGTTAGTTTTTACATGAATTTACTGGCCCTGTGCCATGACGCAGACGAATAGATCTACAAAACTGTGTAGTGGTGATCATTCAAAATTACAAGTCAGTGATTCTCAAACTTACAATAATTGCGTAATCGTTATGCGAGTTTAGTCTTACCGGCGTACCTCTCCTTGGCGAAGATAATTTGGGAGCAGCATACTTACTTACTTACTTAGTCGTTCCTATTGTACCATGAGGTGTAAAGGTTTGGAAAAAAGACTGCGATTCTATCCTATCGGCTGTCTTCTTCCTGGCCTGGTTCAATTCTAGTCCTCGGTCCTTCAGAGATTGTCTAATGTGGTCCTCCCGGTGGATTCTGGGTCGTCCTGGAGGTCTTGATCCCTGGTTCTTAGCCTCCCATACCTGCCGTGGCAGCCAATCTTCTCCCATTCTGCAGACATGGCCAAACCGTCTTGGTTGGGACTGT
Organism: Oreohelix idahoensis; assembly: GCA_024509875.1. Lineage (NCBI taxonomy): Eukaryota > Metazoa > Mollusca > Gastropoda > Stylommatophora > Oreohelicidae > Oreohelix > Oreohelix idahoensis. The sequence continues at coordinate 74,440 of JAMPIV010017024.1, forward strand.
TCTACTTGGGGCTGCACGGGTTGGGATTTTAGGCCTTGACATATCGTCCGGTTGCGGATCATGTCTCTTCTTGTTACTTCAACCACCTTTCTCAGATACCTCATTTATGAGGTTAAGATCTGACTTGTGTGGGTTGTAGTCACTGCCCATGACTCGCATCCATAAGTCAAGACTGGGACATAGGTGGAGTGGTATACAGCCATGGGGGCAGCATCAGTAAGGAGATTTTATCTACTTTACTGCATATATATACACACATACATACATACAAACTTACATACATAAAGAGAGAGAGAGGATAATTTTAAAAAACAAAGTAAAGTAATGTAATTAATATTACAAATCAGCAAAAACTGAGATCTTAATCAATTGTTTTCTGCATCTAAAAAACAAACAAAAGTATGATAAGATAAAATAATAAAAACATTCTGCCGTGTAGGACTCCTTTCGCGTACACTCGTGTGTACGCTTTATGCACCTTTGGAAACAATGTTATAAGCAGGGCTGTGGGGTCCGAGTCGTGGAGTCGGTGGTTTTTTTAGTGATGTCGGAGTCGGTGAAAAATTTCTTGACTCCAACTCCAAATTTTACGATACTTAAACCCAGGCACATCCTTTTTTTTTAATAAGAACCAATTCAAGTTAAATAAAGAATTGTCATATTTTAAAATACTTATTGAGTTTGTTTTGTTGTATTATTGTATGAATGAAGGAATAGTTTAAAAAAATATCATTTACGAAAGCCTCGTATTTATTTATTCATACGTATAGTATACGTTCGTTTGGCATAGTGGTTAGAACACTGGTCTCCCGCGGCAAATGTGCCGGGTTCGATCAACGGTATCGCTCCAGTCTACCCAGCTGTAAATGGGTACCTGACTTTGCTCTACAGTTAGGGAGGAAAAGGCCACCGAGGAAGAGAACTAGTCACCCCACCTCCCAGTGCTGGACCTAGTAAACTGATGTCTCTAACACTTCACTCCCCTACAGCACTATATGCTATTGGACTACCTTTTATACCATACCTACTTAGTCGTTCCTCTTCTACCGTGAGGTGTAGAGAATCGGACGAGAGAGAGCGCCATACAATCCTATTGGCTGTCTTCCTCCTGGCCTGGTTCCATTCTAGTCCTCTTATACCATACTTATACACAAGGCCGTAGATGGGGGGGGGGGGGGGGGGGGGGGGGGGGGGGGGGGGGGGGTGTTTTCAACACCCCTACCCCCCCCCCCCCCCCCCCCCCCCCCTCCTACCCTTTAGGGTGTGGTGAAAAACATTTGTGGGGAAATTATACTGTACCAAAATAGTATACTAAACTTTTTTTTTAATTTGTGTTTGCTTCTAGTCCTGTATTTATCTTTTTGACATAAACATTATTATGTGTGCAAAAATTGTTATATTCCGTGACTTGAAGAAGCTTTTAACAATTTCAGAACATTAGCTGTCATGTCAAATGGACATTTTAATTAGCTCGCAATTTTTTTTCCCCTCAAGCGTGCGCTGTTTCATAAGGATCAGATAGAAAAGGAAAAAGAACATTCAACCGGAGAACTTAAAATTATGTGTAGCATACAATTAATCCATTCAGTTCTTTGCGTTATTTCTTGTGTGTGTGGTGTGTGTGTGAGTGTGTGTGCGTGTGTGTGTATGTGTGTGTTTTTTTTTTTTTTGCCTTTCTGTTTGTGCTTTATTCTATTATTTCATTCTGTCTTTTTTTTTTTGGGTTGCTCTTGCTTTATCAATTGTCGTGACCGAAAAAAAAAATTGTTTTAAATTGTCACAATACAATCTAGAGAAAAGAATTACCCGGCTTTAATACGGCTTCCTCCTCTCATCCCTCGTTTACCTTTTTCCTTTTCGCTTTCTGTCTTTCTCTATTTCTTTCTTACTTTCTTCCTTATTCCTTTCTTTTTTTTCTATCTTTCTTACTCACTTTCGTCTTTCTTTTTCTTTCTTTCGTCTTACATTTCTTTGCTTATATCTTATTTTCTTTCGTCTTTATTTATTTCTTCCTTTCTTCCTTTCTTTCGACATTTCTTTCTATGTTTCTTTCTTTCTTTCTTCCTTCCTTCCTTTTCTTCATGAAATCAACTGCCAAATCATTTTCTTCCTTTATTAAGAGACAGTTCAAAAGACTGGTCAAGAGAATATTGAAGAGACAGCTCAAGAAACAGTTAAAGAGATTGATCAAGAGAGTTCGAAGGACCGTTCAAGAGATAACTCTTGCTATCCGCTTTCTTTCTGTATTGTTCCTCTCCTTTCCTTTGTCTGTTATTTATCACTAGTGTAAAAGCCCGTCATAAGACGGAAAATAAATTCAAGTGCACCAATACCTAACAGTAATTTTACTTATTCAAAAGTATTTTACAAAACCACTGTGCATCACCACAGTACACAAACTACGTAGCAGTGTGACAGGTTATGTAAATAGACTACATGAATTTGTCCGCCTTCGCTTCCCACCTTTGTTCCTCATTAGTATGCACGGTTTGTTACGCAAAATCCATGCCTTTTCGCTATCTATCTAACTCATATTTCAGTCACGCCTATTTTTCTTGTTTCATGCGCTGACGAGCGTCTACCTAGATTCGTAACTGTCATTCCTTTCAAAGGAGACAATCGCCGAGATCAGAAGCCTTTGTTGTCGATTCAACGGCGAACAGAGCGAACGGAGGAAATTCTTTATCTCGGAAGAAAACCCCGTTGATTCCCCCTGATTGCCCAAGGCGTGACTTTCGTCATCTTTCAGCGAAACAACGCTATTCTTGTATAAATGCTCCATCTCCTAAAATCAGTTATCTAGTCGCCTCAGAAAATTTTGGAAAATCTAGCTCGCGATTCTAAGAGCCATGGTGGAAGTGTAGTATTACAATGCGGTCTTATAAGCTATCCAGAGATATTATTGTATTATTCGGTCTTCTATTTTTTTTACCTGTGCGGTCCACTTTTTTTCACTCATGAGAGAGGCCAATCGGCCATCAACTCATAGAACAGCCGATAATTATTATTAACATTTGCATAACGTAACAGAGTGTCTCAGCAACCAGAGGCTAGACAGCACCGGAACAATATATTTTTTCTTTCTATAACGGTGACCATCCCGAATACGTCTTATTCCAACCAACTATATGCAGTGATACATGAATTATCCAGGAAAACAATTAACGCACCAACTTTGGCGACTACCTTGACATTAGCAGTAAGCACCAAGGCTAGTCTGGGGCCGGGATTGGCAACCAACCTGACACTGTAGGGTCATATTATTGTTAGTGTTTTTCCAAGGGATACCTGCGACAATCACTGGGTAAGCAAGTATGCGTGTGGCCACAGAATGACTGAGTGAAAGAACAGAAAGAGAGAAACATATTTTCCCTTGTTACCATCAGTATACTAATCTTTTTTTATTTCCTCACTAGCCTGATTATTTACGGGATAGCTTAACTAGGAACTTGTTCTTTTCCTTTACTGACTATTTGTTAAGGAAGATTTTAATGTGATTGTTGCATGATGACCGGACTTAGTATATTAGCGGTTCATCATGCTCTTGCACGGGTTTTGATTAGTATTGAACGCATTAGTATGCATACGTCACTTAGTGATTATGATGTAATCCTTTTTGCACTAAATTATGCAAACGGCTTTTTCGAGGCCTTTTCGTTTTATATACTTGTCAGAGGAAGACGTTCCTGTTCTAGCTCCTGATTTTGGTTGAGAAGTTAAAGTATTTATGTGGCTGTAAGTGATCTGCGAAGGCCGCCACTTTGTCTAAGAAGATTCCAGTCATTTTTGGAACAAGTTCTGTAGCTTGCAGAGAAGTATATTCTGATTATAATATTTATTATCTTCATTGTCTGGTCCACAATACATGGGTGATTCCTTTTGATAGGCACTCCGAGTACAGCAGGCCAGAAATGAATCGATGAGACTTGACGATTGAAAGGGTGTTATAAAGTATCTTCGTGTATTTCGCTATTGACTATGCCTTTAACCATGATTCGTCTAAATGTCAATAAACTGTCCTGTGATGAGGACCCATTTTGTTAAAGACGCCGTTCCTCCAATTGATTTGGTGGCCTGTCGTGTATGGCACTCACCACATTCGTTACATGCAGCACTATACTCTGAGTTCTTCACAATACAAGAACAAATATACTACACAGTCTTCCTGTCACAATTATCGCCCGTAACACTATTCCATACCCTTATTGATAACCTTTGACCTTTTGGGGTTATTAACTTCTGTTGGGATCCTTTCTCTACAAGAGGGGTGGGAAATATTGGGTTATTTTCATTTGTCTTAAACCATGCTTTTATTGATATGTATATGCTTGTTGTTGTGAAGATTTTTAAGTGATAATAAACTTAATAAAACTTAATTTAGTGTGTTGGTCGAACCCCTACCCATATATATATTATCCATAGTTTTTTCACGTCTGTGCGTATTCGTCTCGTAATTGTGTATGTATGTGAGGTGTAACTTATATTTGTTATATAAGGAGCGAAAGTTCGTCTGATTACAATAAAGTCGTAGTGAAAAAATCTATTTTCTTACACTTTTATTCTCACACATTTTCCACTATCACCTCTGCTCAGACCGGACCATAAATATCTACAAACCTATCTTATAAAATTACGACAAGCAGCAGTGTATACGGGATCACACATTCTATAAATATATTTTTGTGCACACCGTCATTAGCGCATTCTTGTTTGGTAAGTGTTACTATTTTCGGGAGAGTACATATAAGGGAAACAATACAATTATTGCCTAACTTTCAACCAAAGTTGCATCCCTTTGCGTTACGCACTGAAAGAATAAGCTGGGATTTTATTTATTTAATATATCATTAACTTCATCTTCATTTTCCTTTGTGCTTCTTTTGATGCATGCAGCCACCACTGCACAGGAAAACTGCACCAAGCATTCACATGCTTTTGCAGCAGTGATTTTTGTAGCACCGTTTTTTCTACCAGCCTCACGCACAACATCAGAATCATTGCCTTGTATGAAATGCCAGTAGTTCTATTATTTCTTTGTTTCATCATGTGTCATTTTTCCTGGCCCTCACTTTGTTGTTACAATAAGTATTTATATAAACACTGCTGGAGATTGAACTTGGTGATCAACGAAGTCATTTATTAAGTGCTGTCCCTAGATAGCGAGCGAAATGGTGGAGATATATCATTCCTGTCGTTGTGAAATCAATACTTCAGATCATCTACTTATATACACCCCATCACGGTTTCTTCCGTTTCAATTCTACGTCTACCGTTTTAGGCACAGCCCAAGAGCATCAAGTTCAGAGTTTAACGTTCCTGCTGCCACATGTGATGTTTTCCATTGTTCGCTCTATGTTCAAACATAAAATTTTTCCCTTTTTTTGGCGAGGCGCGTCCCGTTCAACCTAGTCGGTTATATTAGGGCGTATGTCCTAATATAAAAGATCTTCAGGTCTTGAAACATTTGTCTTTGTTCGAACATTGCAGATGTCCGACCTGGAGATTTTGCTAGAAGAATAACAGGTGAACCAGCAGCCCAGACACCTTTTAGCTTTCCCTGT